>PVIC010010856.1:0-42577 GCA_004025085.1 Thryonomys swinderianus
GCAGTAGCACAGAACAGCAGAACCAGAACCAGAATCAAAACTGCCCTCCAATGTTCGCTGGCTCAGAGTACAAGCCTGTTCTCAGGACCCTCCATCATCTGCTCCCGTCTCGGGGCTATGATTGCCGGCCCCCTGGAGGGGGCGATTTTCTTCTCCCTGGAAAGCCATTTTCTTGTCTTGGTGGAAGCAGACATCTGACACTTTAACAGGGAGTACGGTGCAGAGATGATGGCTTTAAATAACAGAAATTAGAGCTGCCGGGCTGCAGCAGCCCTCTCCCCAGCCCCTTCCCTGAAGCAGTCCCCCCCTCCCCACACACACTGCAAATTGCAGCCTGAATTGTGCAGCTCGAGTGGCCAGGCCCTGCTGAACAACAGACATCTTGTCCTCTAGCTCAGAGCCTCCTACATTTGTGGCCTAATGATAAACAGTGGGGCTGGGGGCCAGGCTCTAACGTCAGGGAGCTTGGAGGGACCAGAATGTTACAGAGGAGCCCAAGTGACACCAACTCATTTTATAAACTTGGCACAGGAGTGGTTAAAAATGAATTGAGTGATGGGACAGGAGGTTTAGCTCAATGGTTCCAGTGCCTGCCTAGCAAGCACAAGGTCCCTGGTTCCATCCCCGGTAACCACATATAATATCAGATGTGGTGACTCACACCCACCAGCAATCAGTAACACACACATGCATGCGCGCACACACACACACACACACACACACACACACACACACACACACACACACACGACAGTGCTGGGTGTGGCGGTTCACACCTATAATCCGAGCACTAGGGAGGCAGAGGCAGGAAGATTGGTGAGTTCGAGACTTGCTTGGGCCACATAGTGAGCTCAGGGCCAGCCTGAACTACAAAGATAGACCCTGTCTCAAAAAAAAGCATTGAGTGACTTATGGATGAATGAATGAAGGCCAAAGTGGGCTGCTGGGACAAATTGGGATCCCAGAAGTGGAGCTGTCCCTGGGTCCCTAGCACAGGCCACCGGTTCTCTCTGCCTGCGCCTGCCTCCTATCCTGGGTTTCTTCCTGAAAGAAGTACCTTTTCCACTCTTCTGCCTCCGTTCTCTCATTTTCTAGGCTTTCTCCCTTGTTGGGCTCCACTCAGCTCCAAACCTTGGCATTGCTGGGAAGCAAAAACCTGCAGGAGTCCTGCCCCCCATCAGGCCCTTGGGTGGCAAATGTTTAGTCTTTAAGCTGGTGGCCCCCTGAGCTTAGGGGCTGACCCAGCTATGTGTTCAGAATCAAGCGCCTGTGAGCCTCAGAGCCCCCTTGCTGTGCTTGCTTCTCCCCTTCATTGTGAGGCCTCCTGGGGTCCCTGCCTGGCTGCAGAACACAGATCTGGTGGGGACCCTCATACAGCCCAGATCAGGACTGGTCCCCTTACCTGAGGATGCCGGGGTACTGTTTCCGGGCCGAGCCACTGTCTGTCACAGTGGGACCCTGATGGGCTTGAGGGCAGGCACCCAACAGAGATCTCTGTGCTGTGGTTACTCAAAGCCGCCTTTGGAATCTGCTGAGAATGGATATAATTGAGTTTGGGGACTACAGGGTCGCAGGGGACACTCAACCCCTGAACAAAACAGCTTCTGCCTACATGAATCCCTGCTCTGTGGGGTTCTGTTCCTTTTTTGGAGGGGAGATCCTAATTTTGGTTTGTTTGTTGAGACAAGACCTCAAACTGGCCTCAAACTCATGGCAATCCTCCTACCTCAGCTTCTTGAGTGCTGGAATTATAGCCATGAAGCTTGATATTGTATTAGAGGTCGCACTCAGGGCTTTATGTACTGACCCAATCTTTTTTTTTTTTTTTTTCTTTTTGAGACAGGGTCTCACTTTGTAGTTCAGGCTGGCCCTGAGCTCACTATGGTGCCCAGGCAATCCGCAGCGAACTCAGCAATCCTCCTGTCTCTGCCTCCTGAGTGCTGGGATTACAGGCGTGAGCCACCACGTCCGGTGGCATTGTGGTATGCGGTGTTGATTGTTGGTGGGCGTCTCCACGCCCAGCATTATATGTGGTTACCAGGGATCGAACTCAGGTCCTTGTGCTTGCGAGGCAAGCACCGGAACCACTGAGCTAACCCTCCAGCCCAACCCAATCCTTTTTAATTTTGTTCTTTCTTTCTTTTTTTTTTTTTTAGACAGGGTCTTACTTTGTAGTCCTGAGCTCACTATGTAGCCCAGGCAAGTCTCAAACTCAGCAGTCCTCCTGCCTCTGCCTCCCGAATGCTGTGATTACAGGCATGAGCCACCATGCCCGGCATGGTGGTATGTGCCTCCGGGATTGAACCAGGGACCTTGCGCTTCCTAAGCAGGTACCAGAACCACTAAGCTAAATCTCTGGCCCCTTTTATTCTTTCTTCTGAGATAGTATCTCTCACAGAGTTGCTAAATTGCCCAGGCTGGGCTTGAACTTGTAATCCTCCTGTCTCAGCCTCCCAGAGTGCTTTGTTCCATGTTTTGGTTCCTTTAGACTGAGACTTCCAAGTCCATCCTCAGACAACAAGCCTCCCAGAGAAAAGGTATGTTGCCTTATTCAGTGAGGGATTGGGGTTTCCAGGCTTCTTAGAGAAGCTGTGACTTGGGTCTGGGGCACCTGGAACCTGATCAGGACCCCACGAACACCCACCTGTAGCTGGGGCTCTGGACAAGGTGACACTGGTTCTGGCTGGAGGGACCCCAGGCCCCGGTGCACATGAAAGGCCACCTTGTAGGCCAGGCCTCCACAGTGGCGGGCCATGGGATCTGGGCCAGCCCGGAGTAGGGCCAGGCTGCCGTGGTAGCGGTATAGGTCCTCATACTCATGCGCCTCGAGGTTCATGCAGGGCTGTTCGGGCCGTGGGTAGATGGGGAAGATGGCCTGACCCACACACTGCTGGCCTGCCTGGCCCCCTGCTCCACCCAGCCGCAGGGCCTCCACACGCAGCCGGGCGTCATGCTGCCCATCATTCTTGCAGAATCCTGTGCGGGCGTCGAGCTCAGACAGGGGATGTCCCTGATTCATCCACAGGGCAAAGGGCCAGGCAGGGCCTTGGGCAACTGAGTGCCTGGCTTTGGGGATGGGGCGATCCTCTGTCCAGCCCTGCCATGGTCCCTCCCTTACCCTCACTGGAGTGAGGTGGGACACCTAGCCTATGGGTCCCAACTCACCCTGGACCAGACTTCAGCCTACCTCTGGCTTCAACCACTATTGCCTGGGACTTGGCTTTACCATTTTCCTGCCCCCAAGGCCGCTTGTGGGGCCTCAACATTGCCCCTGCTGAGCCTCCTCCCTCTCAGGGCTGGTTCTAAGGCTACTCAGTCTCTCATCCACTGCCCCCAACTGCTCCAAGTCTGCTATAGACTCAGCTCTTTGCAGTTCATATCTGCCCTTCCATTTCCTGCTCTTCTGACCCTGTGTGACCAGTGCCACTGTCCCAGTGTCAGAGGCAGGGCTCCAGAAGTGGCCCAGGGTCGTGCAGGGCTGCGGGATTCAGTTCCCAGCTCTGGCGCATCTCTCCTTGTTCCTGAGTCCCCTCCTGAGCCAGGCTGAGATTTCAGGGACCTCTCCCACATCCCCGGCCCCAGCCCATGCTATACCTTTGGGTAAAGTGAAGACAAATTTGTTCCTTGTGAAGGCGAGGCTCTGCCCAGGATCCCGCTGCTCAATGACATCAGTGACAGCTGAAAAGGCCTGGAGGGGGTCCCCATCATTCACTCGCAACTGTACCCGGGCCCCGGAACCTGCCTGCAGAGGGTTCTCAGCAGACAGCCGCAGTGTATATCTACCCTCTTCGTTGAACCCCACACTCAGGACCTCAAACTCCAGGTCCAGGGTCTTCTCCTCGGCCTTCAGCCTCTGGCTGAGCAGGGACCCAGGGAGCCAGGGCTCAGGGCCCCTAAACGCCATGGTCATGAGCACTGCCCTCTCCTGCCACAGCCCTAGCCTGGGAGAGTCCGAAAGACTGCAGGCTGTTTGTTTGCAGAGAAACCAGGTAACAAGCCAGGAAGCTGGGCCTGACCTACCTGGAGAGAAAGGTAGCCACTAGCCCCACCCTTTTAGTATTTGTTCCATTAAGAGATATTTATTGAGCACCTACTGTGTGCATGGCATTATTTTAGGCATTTGAAACACAACAGTGAATCCAAAGTTTTTGCCTTCCTGAGGAAACTTATCTTCTAGGATGGGAGGCAGGTAGAGAAGACAAAATGAACATGAAATACAGAAAATAATTCATGGCATGTGCTAGAAGATGTTAAATTCCAGTATTTAGAGCAGGCAAATGGGACCTGATGGCAAATGCCTGGAATCCCAGTATGAGGCCGATGCAGGAGGATCACCACAAGTTCAAGGCCAACCTGGGCTACACAGAAAGATCTTGTCTCAAACAAGACAAGTTAGAGCAGGATTGGAGATGTGTGTCCATTGTCTGTGGTAGCCGGAGCCCTCCGTTTCTGCAGAGCTCATCCCCAAGTGCCATGTCCTTTGTGCCCAAGAGTTCTTCTCTTGGGTTTGGGGGGCCAGGGAGAGGAGCCCTCTGTCCCTGCCTTGCAGCCAGCTCATAGCCTGAACCAGCACTCACAGGTGGGGCCAGTTGAGCTCTACCTCAGGGTGAGCGTAGAGTCACATCAGAGCTGCTGAGCTGGGGTCCTCCCCCGTGTGCAGGTTGGCTGATACCCAGTGGGAGCTGAGAGATCCTGGATACTCCTCAGTAAGGACTGTCTCTTCCTACTGCCTTTTTCACTACTGCCACCTCCACTGTCACCCCCACCCCCATCAGCACTATCACCACCAGCATTACCACTTGCACCACCCTCACCCTCACCACCGCCATTACCACCACCGCCACCATCATTGCCATGATCACTACTACCACCCCGCCCCCACTCCCATTGTCATCGTGGTCATCACTGTCGTCGTTGTTGGCAATGTCAAGGTCAACATCATGAATAAGACTTCTCATCAGGTAGCTACTGGGCACTGGGCATTGTGTGTGGCTCTGTGAGGCAGATGTTATTATTTCTTGCTTCCCAGATGGGGAACCACAGGCTGAAAGAATGAAACGCCTCCCAGCCCACATGGCTAGTAAGAGCTGAGATGGGAAGCTAGGGATTCTGTCTGCACTGGCCCCTACTGAACATGTCCTGGGACCAGCTGAAAGACAAGAACTCAGAATTTTATACCAACAGTATAGGACATTACCAACAGTAAAGGACATTTCGGAGTCTTAAGAGAACGCTTATATACAGAATAGATTGCATTAAAAAAAATAGTTCACTTTGACATGGCTTTCCAGGATATATCATTGCCATAAAGGGGAGATGCCAGTCAAAAGGTGATAGGCTTTGGCCAGCCCAGGTGGGGGTCTCAGCAAATGCTTTATGATTCCTTTGCAATGACTGAAAATTTCTTTGCATTCACCCAGGGGTAACCGAGGTCCTGATTTGTAGAAGAAATTCAACAAATCCCATCTCTCTGGGTGCCCGAGCCTCTTCTGTACACTGGGTGAAAGTGGGATATATAGATCAGCCCTCAGCTCAGAGGTCTGAAACTCCAAGGCATGCGGGGAAGGGCCACAGGATGGTGGTGACAGTGATGGTGAGAGAGTGGGTGGCCAAGGCTGCCCCAAAACCACTGGCCTATGGCGGTGCTTTGCTAGCCATGGCCTTGAACATCGTGATGAGGGAGGCGACACTTTTCCCTTGCACGTTTGAAGCAACCCACAGAGATATTTCAATACAGGCATTTGATGCCTCTAGCTTTCTACAATGCCTTGGAGGTGGCTGTATCAGTTTACCACAGTTTAGCTTTAGTGCTCTCAACCATCTGGGATCCACACACCCTGTTCCGCACCCTGTCTCTAGGGAGGGCTCACCTTTTTTGGTGTGTGTGTATATGGTTACTTAAAAAAAAAAAAAAAAGAAAGAAAAAAATTGTGGTAAAAGAGCATAACATAAAACTTATTCCCAAACCATTTTTAAAAATGCACTTTAATAGTGCTAAGTGCATTCACCTTGTACAAACAATCTCCAGAACTCTTTCCATCTTGTAAAACAGAAATTGTGTACTAGTGGGACAACAGCCCTCCCCCACCCAGGCCTGGGAGCCGCCCTTACTCTCCCTCTCTTGGAATCTGACTGCTCCGGGCACTCACGTGAGTGAAGCTCTACAGCTTGTGTCCTTCTGTGACTGGCTCCTTTCATGGAGCAGAGTGTCCTGGGGAAGGACATTGGACCAGTCCAGGCTGTCCGTTCCCCCTCCTGCCCTTGCTGCTGTTGCTGCCCCCTCTGCTTCCACTGCCCAGAGCCCCCCAGCCAGCCCTGGTCCTCTTGCAAACTGGTAAGCATGGCCCATGCCCCAGCACGACTCTGGCCTTTCCTCTCCTGTCCCCAACGATGACCTGTGCTTGCTGGATGCCATGTTCCTTTAGGACAGGGCTGGATGCTTGAAGCATGGCTGAGTGGACAGATGGGGTGATGGATGGAAGGATATATGCACTGATATTCAAACCCAGCTCAGTGCCTGCTTGTGGCCATTTCATGAAGATTCTATCCATGAGAAGCAAAGAGCATGCTGGGCTGTTGAGTCAAACTGGCCTCCAGTCCCCTTGTGGTCCAGCTGGTGCCTGGGAGGAAGGACAGTGCTGAGGGGGTGAGCAGTAGGGCAGGAAACAAGGGCTACTGATGCTTGGGTTGCCCTAGACATGGCTTCAGTTCTACAGGGAAAGTCTGGCACCATGAGAAAATGTTAGCATGCTGGGGCTGGCAGCACCCCACTTTATAGCTGGGGAAACTGAGGCTGGTAGTGCATGGGAGGACAGATACATGCCCCCACCTCAGGCCTCTCTCCATGCCTAGCTACCTCCCTGGCTGAGCCTCCAGGCACTCTCAAGGGGGTTGAGCTGTAAGGAAGGCTGTCGCTAGGGGGCAGGGGTAGGAGGTAGGGGGCAGCCCCTTCCCAAAAAGATAACTTCTCAGCCACTTCTGCTCAACATGGGAGAGGTAATGGGCCCCTGGACTCCTCTCTGTGTTCTGCATGAGAGTGGCCACTTGTGTGCTGGCTTTGTCCCGAGGAGGCTGGGCCTGTAATTAGGCTCCCAGGGGGCCTCTTCTTATTCCCACAATGGCTCCTTTCAACCTCCCTGCTGCCACCTCAAAGGCCCCTGGGGCTCTTAGATCTGGGTCCCCAAGGACCCACCTCCCACTCCTGGTCTGGTCTCCTCTCTGAGCTGAGTCCTCCCAGCAAGCTGCACATAGGTGAGTCCTATACATGTGACTGTGCTCCTTTCATGAGGAGGAAGCGGCCTCCAGAGGTCAAGTGGGTGGAGAGGGTGGATTTGGGGTCACCGCCACTCTGCTGAGTCTGCAACCCCCAGCCTCTCTGCGGCCCCCCTGCCTCACGCCCCAACCTTCTCTTTAGGTCTGAGGATCACAGGTCGGATTGAGTAGGGGTTGGTAGGGTGAGGACTGGTGTCTTCTGTCTCCACTGCACAGATGGGAAGGTGTGGCTGGGAGCCTGGAAGCTCTGTTTGCATCACTTGGCTACTAAGGGACAAGGACAAAGTTAAGAGACTTGTACTCTTCTTCCCTCCATGGAGTCCCTGGCCACAGGAGACTGTCCCCAGAGTAGCATCTGTGATCCTCCTGGGTGGGAACTGCTTGAGCTTCCGGGAAGACCTCTTGCCTTAGCATAGCTGTGTACAGCCACAGGAGGGCCCAGGGATACATGGGGATCCCTGGGCTTCCCTTCCAACCTCCTCTGCCAGTCTGGTCACCAGGGGATAAAGTTCCGGGCAGCAGGGGCAGCACCCCTGCAGCGTCAGCTGTACTGGCCTTGGTGTTCAGGCACCGGATGACCTCCCAGGCAGGCTCCCCACGCTCAGCCACTGCACCCCGGGGCTCTGACACCAGCACCAGCTGTCCTGCGGCACCACTGAGGACAGACCAGCAGGTAAGAAGGGGGAGGAGCAGAGCTAATAGGGCTGGCCCAAGTCAGCCCAAGCGGAGTCAGATTGAAGAGAGGCAGGGGCCGCCTTGGAAAATGTACTACTGCCTTTAACTGGTAGGAGAAGGACAAACTTCATAGCCAGGCAGAGAGAGAGAGACAGAAAGAGGGAGGGGGGAGGAGGGAAAGAGAGAGAGAGAGAAAAAGAGAGAAAGAGAAAGGAAAAGACAGAGTCATAAAGTATTAAACTGAAAAAGAAAGAGATGGCAGCTTAGCTTGGCAGTAGCGTTTGTAATCTCAGCACTCTGAAAGAATGAAACAGGAGGGTAGTAGGGCAATTCAGCTAGACCCTGTCTCAAAATAAAACTTGTAAAAAGGGCTAGGAATGCAGCTCAGTGTGAAGGTCCTAGGTTCATACCCTGGTACTGCAAAGAAAAGAAAGGAAAAGAAAAGAGGCAGAAAGAAAGTAGGCAGTCTGAGTGAGACAGAAAGGGTGATAGTGATGGGGACAGAAAGGAGGACAGTGAGACAGAAGCCCCACAGGGGAATGGACAGAGGCCAACTGCGCACACCTGTGCTGAAGGGTGTGCCCTGGCTTGTCCTTTGGATTAACCACTTTGGGGGGACACCTCTCCAGCTGTGAGAGGTCTCCCCAGCACAGAGCAGAGCAGAATCCATGTTCTAGGTAGGGGGAGGTTCCTGGGGAGAGGGCAGTGAGCTGTGTGCAGGCCTGGGGGAGGGGTGGGGATCTTTGGCAAAACTTCCAGCTCAGCTGCTGATGTCCGGCACCTAGTGATCTCTCTGAGTTTAGGCTTCTTACAGCTGTGTCAGAATAAAGGGCATGGTGGGAATCTCTAAGTCTCCTGCTTCCTTTTTTTTTTTTGAGACAGGGTCTCACTTTGTAGTTCAGGCTGGCCCTCAGCTCACTATGTAGCCCAGGCAAGCCTTGAACTCAGCAGTCCTTCTGTCTCTGCCTCCTGAGTGCTGGGATTACAGGCATGACCCACCACGCCCAGCACTATGGTATGTGGTATTGATTGCTGGTGGGTGTGAGTCACCACGCCCAGCATTGTATGTGGTTACCGGATCGAACTCAGGGCCTTGCACTTAGGAGGCAGGCGCTGGAACCACTGAGCTAAATCTCCGGCCCCTCCTGCTTCCTTTCTCTATCTTCCCAGCCAATACCTACTCTCAAAGCTGTACTAACTTCAAGGAAGGCTAGGGTGTGAGCAAGACTGGGCTGACTGGAGAATCTTCTTACACAGCCCAGTGGTGCCTTACATCGGTCTTCATGGCAGCCTTACTATTTCCTTTTGCTTATTAAAAACAATTGCACGGGCAACTCAAGTTCTCCAACAGGTCCCTTCTCTCTCTCCTTCCTCCTCCCCTGAGTATGCTGCTGTGAACTGTTTGCCAGCCAGGTTCACCTTTTCTGTCTGCACATGTCTGCCTAGTTCAAGAAGTGTGAGATAAGATCATGATGGTGGTATTGTCCAACCATGGGCTTCCTGGGCTACTATGCTTGGCCAGTGTCCAGGATCTTCCATCATATCCAGGAAGTTCTGCCATATCCAGAAGCTCTTTACCACATGGAACATCAAAAGTGATTGTGATGGTTATTGGGCTTACCGCCAATTTTTTACTATAAATAACATTTTAGGGCATCTTGTCTTGCATATCTACTTAGGCCTTTCTTTTCTTTTCTTTTCTTTTGTTTTTTAAGACAAGGTCTCACTATGTCGCTCAGGCTGGGCTTGAACTCACTAGGTAACTCATGCTGACCTTGAACCCTTGATGATCCTCCTGCCTCAGCCTACTGAGTTCCAGGTTTCCAGGTGTGTGCCACTAGCCTGACCACCAGAGTCTATCTTGATTGGTTCCTCAAAGTGAGCCAAATGTTAAGTCTATGTGAGTTTAATCCTTCTTACTTGCAAGCAGTTCTCCATGGAGAGCATGGCGATCAGGTCCAAACAGGGATAGTACAGTTTTCCGGCTTGGGCGTGGGTTCCCTCCTGCTCCTTCTGTGGCCCCTGGGCTGCTCTGCTGTGGGCTGCTCTTTGATCATGGGCTGCCCTTTGATGGACTGTGCCTCAGCCTGTTTGCTTCAAAGAGGCAGGGGCGGCCTGCCCTGCCCGACTCCCTCCTCCTCAGAATGTAGCGTCCTCTTCTTGTCCAGTCTCTCTTGGGCTTTAGGAGGGGGAGTGGAGTCCAGCGAGCAGAGCGCAGGAGCTGGGAGATCAAGGTGCTGTTCTGAACCCTGGGTGTCCAAGAATGGGTAGGGGTAAAAAGCAGGACCCCAAATGCCGGACATGGTGGCTCACGCCTGTAATCCCAGCACTCGGGAGGCAGAGGCAGGAGGATTGCTGAGTTCGCAGCGGCTTCCCTGGGCACCATAGTGAGCTGAGGGCCAGCCTGAACTACAACACGAGACCCTGTCTCAAAAAGCAAAAAAAAAAAAAACAAAAAAAAGCAGGACCCCAAGTCCCTGCCTTTCTGGGAGGAGTGGAGGGGGAGGTCGAGGGGGCCTTTTGGTCCCACTCAATGGATCACACCTAGAAAGTGTGCTCAGCTCCTCCTCCCCAGGCTGCCCAGCCCAGCTGGGCAGCAGCAAGACGCCAATTGCCTATTAAAAGCTGAGCTGGTGGCAGCTCAGGGGAATTCAGCAGGCCTTGGCCCCCTGGAACTGGGGGATGGTGACAAATGTGGGAAGGTGGGGGGCTCCTGAGCCCATCCTGGCCACAGCTGGAGAAACTCAGCCATCAAAGCCCTGTGCAGGCTCCTCTGCTGGGGTGACTCGGAGGGCCAAGGGGATCAAGTTTCGGGCAAATGGCTGGGGGGTGGAGAGGCCCTGCTGAGGGGACCAGGGTCTGTACGGCAGAGTGTGGGGCCCCAGGCTCAGGGCCTGAGCGGCAGGGAAGGGGGTGGGGTGGGCTCCTCTGATCTTAGAATCACAGCAGCAGGCTGAGGTCTGGGGGCAGGAGGAGGGGCAGGGCCCAGGCTGCCTTCCGGAGAAGGAGGAGACCAAGCACCTTTTAAAGCAGGTGCTGGGGACTTTGCTGGGGCTGGTAGCTGCAACCCACAACATCCCTCCCTCTGGGATCCCAGCTTAAGTGGGTGCTGGAGCTCGAGGAGGCCCTAGTGTTGGGGAGCACCGTGCGGCCCCCCATGTAATGAATAGAGGACGAGGAAGAGGCACAAGGTGAGAGGCTGAGAGAGCCTTGATGGAGGTAGGTTGGAGCCCAGCTGGAAGACCAGGTAGGACCTGGATGGGAGGGAGGTGGGCCAGGGAGAAGATGGGGCAGGGGCAGAGCAGGCAGAAAGGCTGGAAGAGGCGGGACAGGGCAAATAGTGGGTTGAGGGAGCAAGTGTGGGAATCAGAGGGCACGGAAGTCAAGAGTCACCTCTGAGTGGGGCCTGCTTGCTGTGGCATGAGGTTGTCCTGTGTCAGCAGGGGTCTGCCCAGCTGCCAGCGGCCAGCACAAAGTGCTTTCTGAGGCCAGGCTATGGTGGTGCCAGCCTAGGGTGGGTGAGCTGTGAAAGGGAATCAGGCAGTCATTTTGCCCAGGGCGCCTGGAGGTCAGCTTTTCTTGACTATCTTCCCTGAAAGGAATCTCACTACTCCAAGAGAGTACGAAAGCTGCCTTTGTTCTGAGCTAAAATCTGCCTTCCCACCTTACTTCTGCCAAGGCGGTTCTAGCACAGCCCTCTGGGAAGGGAGGGAAGGGAGGGAAGAGCACACGACTCCCCAGGCACAGCAGGTCACCACCTCCTCCTCCTCCACCTCCTCCTCCTCCTCTCCAAGATGTCCACCCTCCTCAGGGCAGGGTGACCTAAGTCCCTCCTGTTGGGATGGTACTGTTGGTGCAGGCCCACAAGTATCCTGGGATGAATACATCACAGATGCCCTCTGCTCCTGGATGACACTGGAGACAGGAGGGGGGACAGGCACTCACAGCCTTCCTCTCTGAGCAGGGCCCCCTACTCTCCAAGCCACTGTAGGGGGGCCAGACTAGGTGGGTAGAGTTAAGCCCCGTGCATGCTGGGCCGTTTGGAGTGCGTATGTGGTGTGCATATTTGCACGAGTATGTCTGTATATGTGTGCATGTGTACCTGTGTCTGTGTGAGGCATGAGTGTGTCTGTATGCATGGGCAGCCCCTGAGCCCTCTACCTGCTTCTGGTTGATCTGATTTGGCTATTCCCCCATGGACTGTGAGGGTCCCAGGCTGCTCAGGCAGGCTCCTCATCCCCGCTGCTGGCTGGCAGCCCCCCGTGGAGTGTTGCGCGTGCACTGTGGAGTTGGGGTACCACCGAGTGTTTGGTATTGGAGTACTGTGTGATATGTCGCTGGACTCAGAGCCGGGGCGGGGGTGGGTGGCTGCATAGTGACAGGTGTGGAAACTGCTCATGTGGTGTGGTCATCTTGCTGTGACTCGCGCTTGATTTGCCAGCACCTCATTCTCCCATGAGTACTTCCAAGGTTCGAGGTTCCACGTGTGGCAGTGGCTCTGTGGGTTTTTGTGATTCTGAGGCTTCCTGGGGGCCGTGTGGAAGCTCTGGAGGGGTCTGGGTTGTCACTAAAGTTCTGGGAATTTGCTGAGCTCCTGTAGGCGCCCTGAACATCAGGGGTCCATGGCATGTTTCTGAGGCCCTGGAGACACTGCTAGCCTTCCCTGTGCTTAGCTTTTTGCCCTGGGAGGGTTAGATGACCACAGACACCTGAGGGCATGCACGTGGCCTCTGTCCCTGGACACAACATTCCTTGGGTTTAATCAACTTGAACGAAAACCCAGGGAGGAAGGAAGCCCTGCCTCAGGGCTTCCCGGGCCAGCTGCAGCCTGGGGCAGACACCCCATGCCAGGCCTAGATGGCAAATGGCCTTCACTGGCTGAGTGTAGATTTGAGGACTCTTCCCTCCCATGAGGGGCTGGGCTTAGCTGCCCCGTCCATGCAGAGTGGGAGCTCTGCCAGGCTAGGACGCCATGGGGACCTGGTATCCCCTGCCTCAGAGTGCCCTGGGGTTCATGCTGGTCCTGCAGATGGGTGGCTCACCTGCCTGGCCCTTCCCTCTTCCTTTCTCTCTCACACCCCATCTCTGCCCTCCTGAGACATGTAGACTTCCTTCTTGCTACTTACTGGTCCTAGCCTCAGAGTCCTGCTCCGTCCCTGTCTAGGAAGGCTCCGAGATGGCCTGAGCTTGTCCTCACTCTCCGGCCCTCCCCTCTTCTGAGCCTCTGCAGGTGTCCCCAAGAGTCCCTGCTCCCCAGCTTTCCACTGATGGCAGAGCTGCTTCCCGCTGACCCTTGTGGGCACCGGTGACCATGACCCTGAGGCCCAGGCCTTTGGAGAAGTCCCACAGGCACGCCACCTCTCTGACTTCCTATGACCAGCTCTGCTCCCTGCCAGCCTGCCATTTGCAGATGGGCACCCCTGGCTCAGGAAGCTGCTTCCCACCAGGAGCCGTGTGGCCACTCAGGAGCCCTGGGTCCTCACCTGGACCAGTCTCTGCCCTCAGAGAAGGGCTAGAGCTGGGGGCACTTGGGCAGCCTGGCAGCTCTGTGGCTTTGATCTGCTTGCCATGACTGGGTCTGGTGCTGGTGTGCTGGCTCTGCATTCCTGAGCTGTGAAGTCACTGAGGGAGGACTGGGCGAGTGTGTGTGTGGAGTGCCCACAACAGAAGGATCTTGGGGTTGGAAGCGCTAGGGAGGGGGCCCAGGACCAAGAGAGGGAAGAGACTCTAAAGGCCCAGGACCAGCGCCGGGCTCAGCCTCAGACAGATGCCTCCCCACCAGGTCCCTCCTCCCTACCTGCTCCACCCTGCCAGCCCTGGGTCCCCGCCTCCATCTCCCCAGTGAGAAGGGAGGTGGCACTATGGGTCTTGGACTCATGAGGGGTCACGAGAGCGGGAAGAGTATCCATAGGAAGTAAGTTTAGTTCAGAGCAGGGGAGGACTATGCCTGGATTTGGGAGGCCCTTCTGGTCTGGCTATGCCCCTAAAGCTGAAGGGGCCTCCTCCTCCTTCCTTTCTTCCCTGTGTCTTTCCCAGCATGTCTCTTTCCCCACCAAATATCACTACCCCAGAGCAGCCTTCCCCATCCACCTATCTAGAACAGCTAGCTCAATCTGCCTCTCTTTCTCCCAACTTTAAGTCCCTCTCAAGACAGAAGACACCATTCATTATCTGATAAGTCCCCCTGTGGTGTAGGGCTTGCCATCTGCATGGCAGCAGCCTTAGCTGGCACAGAAGATTTGCTGAATAAATGAACAAACCAGCCGGGGGAGGCAGAATTGAGCAGGACATGGTTCCAGTGGGAAGGGGGGGCACAGTCTCAACCCCAACAGCTCTGCCTCTGTGAGGAGTGAGCTGCCCTCAAGGACAAGGCTCCGACTATTGGAGTCTTGTGAGAGAGATTTCAATCAGGGGAGACTGCTCCCAAGCTGGGGCTCTGAACAGTGTAAAAGGCGCAGAAAAGAAAGCCCAGCAGGTGACATTCACCTGATGAGACAGCCTTGTGGGCAGAGGACAGTCTTCGAAACAAACCAGGCCTTTGCCAATTTCAATTTCCAAAGTCCTGACCCCAGGGCAGGCCCTGTGCTCACAGGAAGGACAGGCAGAGTATAGCTGTCTGGGGGCCCAAGCCTGAGGACAACTATTACTCCCTGATCTTGGGGTGAGCTCCTGCCTTGTACCCCTAAAGCTCAGAGCCCCTTGGAGTCTGAGAACTGATTTCTTTGTTGGGAGGTGGCACCCTCCAACTCTGGAATTAGCTTGGCACTCAGGGGGTCCCCTCCTCCCTGAACTGTATGCTTCCCAACCCCAGGGAACATAGAGGGCACACAGTAGGTCTGAGCTCATAGTAAGTGTTCCCTGAGTTTCTGTAGAAAGAAGGAGCAAATGCACGTATTGGAAAGGTAAGGACTCTCGAAGTTCCAGGGAGCTGTAGCCCCACCCTGGAACGTGGCTGAGAACGTTCTCTGCTTGCCCATCCTGGCAGGGGTTGCCAGAGGTCCAGGTACCCAGGAGGAGGAAGGAGGAGCCCAGACCCAGGTAGGAGGATCAGCGGGAGGCGGGGTGCTACTTGCCTGCCCGTAGGTCTGGTTCATGTTTAAAGAACTCATTTCCGCCCGTGAGAGGGAGTTATCTTCTTGTGAAATCAAGTTGTAGGAACAAAAAGGTTCCGCCAGTGGGACGCTCCTCTCTCTGTCTCTGTGGGCTGCTGCGGTCCTCAGCTCTGCAGATGTGGAGGGCAGAGGTGCTGGGGCAGGTGCTGAGGGCAGGTACGTGTGCCCCGTGGTCAGGGGCCGCTCCTCCAGGCCATGCCCTGGTGGGCTCCTCCTTGGGGAGGTGATGTGTGGACCCCGCTGAGGCTCCAGGGTCACACTGGGCAGGAGGAGTCTGGGGAGGATCTCCAGGGACAATGGGCAGAAGGTGGGGGGTCAGACTGGACCCTGAGAGTAGGAGGGGGAGACCCCAGCTGGGGGCCCCTGACAGGGCAGACAGAGTGGAGCCGCCCGCCGCCCGCCCACCCTTTCATCTCCACAGCTCCTTCCTCTCTGGTCCTCCCTTTCAGGCCGTGCCTGTGTGTCCATCTGTGAGGTGGGCGGGGAAGGAAGGGGGTCTCTGGGGACTGTGCACTGGGAACATCTTTCCAAGTGGTCTTTTGAGTCTTCAGATGCTCAGATAGGTGCAGTAGCCAGAACTCGGGGACCCTGAGGACGGTAGCCAGATAACTATCTCTGCGGGCTGGGCAGGATTGGCCGGGAAGGGACAGGAGGTAACAGGAGGGGACAGGAGAGGCCCGTCTCCTGTGCCAGCCTTTCCAGGTCTGCAGTCCCAGGCCGGCTTTTCCCAGGGAGCCAAAAGCAAGAAAGTAACCTTTTGGATTAAAAAGAAACCTCTCTTTGTTTGGGGTTTTACTTTTTTTTTTTTTTTAAGCTTCTTTTCACATTTTTTCTTCCCTTTTTTTTTCTCCCTCTTTTCTTGTCTGGGGGTTAAAGGAGAAAGGCCCAAGAATGTCCCTGTCCCAGGCAACAGGGAACCAGACCTCTTCCGAGGGCGCAGATGACTACAGCAGCTGGTACATCGACGGGCCCCAGGGGGGCGAGGAGCTGCAGCCCCAGGGGTGAGTGTGGCAGCCCCGTCCGCCTGTCGTCAGAGTGGGATGTGGGGTGGTCATCCTGATGAGGACTGGCTCTGTTATTTGTGTGATCCGAGACAAGCCACAGCCTCTCTGGGCTCCAGCCGCGTCTGGTTCTTTACAGCCCCTTCCCTGCTGTTAAAATGCTTGAAGTCAGGCTGGTGACAGCACGGGGTCCTGGGCCTTGCAAGTTTGGGGTACTCCTGGTGACCTGGCCGGCAGCCAGGGGTGAGGGGCATGGGGGCCCTGGAAGGGGTTTAGAGGTATCAGGTTCTCTGGGCCTGCTGTGAGGGTGGAGACAGAGAACTGGGACAAAAGGAGGGTTGGGGCAAGCTGTGCTGCTCTGTCTTCCCGGATGCTGAGTCTCCGAAAGGAGGGTGCACAGTCCTTTTCAGTAGGAAAGGTGCTGGGGCCAGGGGAGGGGAGGGAGGGAGGCAGGCAGCCAGCCCTCCCTGGGGTGGCCTGAGGACTCCTGGCCCTGATCCTTCTTTGTAGTTTAGTGTAGGCACCTGGTGGGGGAGCTGGTCCTCTCTGTGCCCCCACCACCTGCTGCGGGGGTCACCCTGCTGTGTGAGCCAGGGCCCGGTCTGCCCTGTTGATCCTGACCTGTCCCCTGTCTCCGAGCTCTGTCTGAGGGTTATGCGGGACTGGAAAGGTAAGACTGTATGTCAGTGTGTGCATGTGTGCGTGCGTGTGTATGTGTGTGTGTGTGAACATGTGCGCGTGCGTGCAATGACCAGATGCATGCACATCTGTTGTCCATTAAAACTTGAAAGTAGAAAAGGAAAAATGCTCATGTACCTCCCCAGGGCTGGGGCTGCAGTCTGGTCAGGTCTGGGTCACCCAGTGGGGACAGAGGCGCCACCCAGGCCTGCCGGAAGCACTGTTGTTTGGAGGACTTGGGGTTCTGACCACCTGGAAGATAACTGTGCCCCACTCTCTTTCCCAGCTATTGCCAAGAGTGCGGGGCTCTCCTCCCTGCTGTGTGTGTGTGTGTGTGTGTGCGCGTGCGTGCGTGTACATGCACGCGCACTGGGGGAAGCTCAGGGCCTAGGCACTGGCTGGGGGCCAGACGCCTGCAGGCAGCTCTGTAGTGTCCACATAAAGTTGGGGTATGGTGGGGCCTTGGAGCTAGGAGCTCATGTAGGTGGTGAGTGGAATTTGTAGCCTCCTCCTGCCAGAGGACACAGTGCCCATAGGAAAAGAGGGTAGGTGATTTGATTCTGCTTCTTTAGCAAGACTAAGAAGAGATACTTGCCAATCCTCCCACTCACCTCTATCCCAAATGGGGAGCGGGAAGCAGGGACAGCAGGGGAATCCCAAGGCTGTGAACTTGGGCTCACCTCTCTCACTGTGGTCAGACAGCCTGAGATGTGGTGTGTTAAGGCTGTGAGCGCTCAAGATGGTGGTACATTGTGCCCTGGGCTGGAGCGGGGTTGATGGGCAATGGTGGCTGTGGCGAGGGCTCAGCCTCACAAACCTCACAAATGCTGGGACATGGCCCTGCTCAGATGCCCTAAGGCTCACAGTGCCCCTCCCCCCGTGCCTGGCCAGCCGCAGCTCTGGGCTACTATCAGATCAAGTGCCAGCTACCCTGTCTGCTACTTGGTCCCCTGTCCTCCTCACCATTTCTCCTTCCTCAGGGCTTCCTTTCCCCTTCTTAGCCCAGAGCGATGCCAACCCTAGCCCACACTCAGATCAGAGCCCACCCCTCTCCTGTACCTTTTATTCCTGCTGTGCCTCTCCTGAGATGGAGCCTCTAATGTTCCTGACTGTCCCGTGATACAGAGCAGGAGTCCATGCGTGGTCACCCAAACCCAGCTCATGGGGTGTGTACCCTGAGCGGAGGGTCAGACAGGGACTTCCTGCCCTGGAGAGTGAAGCTCCTGGTTTGAGGCAGAAGCCTCAGGGAAATGGGCCAGCTGTTCTGGGGACCGCATGCTGGGTCCCTCCTGACTGGGCTGGGGAAGACAGGGCTGAGCAGGAGCTGGCACCTCCCCGGTGGTTCGAGGAGTTGTAGACTGAGGGGCTCTGGAAGGCAAAGTTCTCCAGATCTTCTCTGAGCCTGAGGGTCCTACAAGTAGGGAGAGAATCCCAGGACCAAGCAGGGAGTGAAGCCAAGGGGCTGAACAGGGGCATCCAGGTCGTCCTTGAGGGGCGATGATGTGGCTCTGGAGAAAAGGGATGTCAGGTGAGCTAGATGAGGTGCTTCAGCCTGGTTGGCTTCCCTGGGAGCCTGTGGTCTCTAGCCCCAGGACCCCAGGACTTAGCATGGGAAGAACTGAGGGGCAGAAGGTTGGGAGAGGTGCTGGCTGGCACTGCAGTAATACACAGCCTCAGCCCCAGACCCAGCAGCATGCCAGGCCCCACAGGCTGAGCCAACCCTCCTTTGTCCCACAGGGAGGTGCCCCCCTGCCAGCCCAGCGTGCCACCTGCCCTGTGCCACACCTGTCTGGCTGTGCTGTCGGTGAGTCTAGCTGATCTTCCACATGTGCCCACCTGGGTGCAGGGAGCCCCCTGGTCCCTAGAAGTGAGTATTGGGGCTGGCCCCAGCTGGGCGTCCAAGCTGGGCCCAGGCCAAGTCCAAGATATCACAGTGTGTGCACAGTGGGTGCTCTGGGGCTGACTGGGGCCAAGGCCTGGGCCCCCTAATCTCTCCTGCCCTCTTTTTCCAGATCCTTGTCCTGCTGCTGCTGGCCTGGCTGGTGTTGCGCCGCAATCTCAGGCCAGGCTGTGGGCGAGGAAGGCCTGGTCTGCCCAGGTTGGTTCTGGGCCTGGGTTCCCTTGTTCAGGTACCTCTGGGAGAGTGGGGTGTGTTGGGCCTTATAGCCAGCTCTGAGTCAGTGACACTCTCTTTTCGTTTGGGGCTTTCCCCACCCCCACCAAGACCAGTTGGAGTCAGGAGCCCCAGGTGACTGCTGAGGAACAGACAGACCTGATGAAACTCTCAGGCAGCCCTTGGTGTCCGCCGCCTGCTGCAACCATCACCTGACGCTGTCCCCACCCTCCTACCCCTGAGGGTGTATGGGGACCATGCATGACTCAGGAGAGAGGGACTGACCTTCCCTAGAGTGGAACTTTCTCTTCCAGTGGTGTCATCTCAGAGCCCAGGGCAGGAGACCCCAAGGAGATGGGACTGGGCAGGCGGGTGCAGGGGACACCACAGGGTTGGAGGAGGTGGCAGTGTAGCTCAGGCTGGGTTTTGTGGAGACCTGGCAGGGGGTTCCTGGCTGAGTAGGGAGGCTGAGGAACTGCTGGACCAGAGCCACGGAGGCTGGGGTCACCGCTAGGGCAGCTGTGCGTGCTGTCTGCCCGGCCCGGGGCCCCACCCAGGCGGGGCGGCGGCTGTTGCACAAGGATGTTGTGGCTCTGAGCGCTCTGAAGCCCTGCCAGCCCACACAGACAGTGGGGTAACGGGGAGGCCATGTTTCCTAAAGCTTCCTGGCGGGTGGAGGGAGCAGGGTTGCTGCTGGGGCTTGTCCCCCGCTGGGCCCACATTGTCTCTTCCCACGCACAGCCCTGAGGGAGCCAGTAGACGGAGGCTGCACAAGCGCCCCCAGATGAGTGGACGGAGGGGCAGGTGTTCTCCATCTTCTTGGCTCTTGGACACAGCCCAGGGGTGACCCTGGTTGGTAGAGGCATTGATGACCCTCTGTTGACATGTCTCTCTGTGCCAGCCCTGTGGATTTCCTGGCTGGGCACAGATTGTGGGCTGTGCCTGCTGCTGTCTTCATGGTCCTCTTCAGCACATTGTGCCTTCTGCTCCCCAGTGAGGACCCGCTGCCCTTCCTGGCTCTCACCTCCACTCCTGGCTCAGGTACGTGCTACGGCCTCAGCCTGGGACCGGGCCGTGGGGTGGGCTCAAGGGGGTGACAAGGAAAACAGCTGCCCTGCCATGTGACCTCAGAAGGTGTGACTAGCACCCCATTGTACAGTGGAGGGAACCAGAGACCAGAGAAAAACAACCATAATTAGCAGCTGAGTTAGAGTCCTGTGGCTACTGTGCTAAGCACTGTCTATAGATCTTATCTTGTTTTTGCTAATATGCAGTGGTCATTTCCTCTTACAGATGGGGCAGTGGCCACTCCCAGAGGTAACTTGCCTAAGATCGCAGAGCTGGTCCGAGGCAGAGCCTGGGTTTGAACTCGGGGCTCTTGGCCACTGAGCCAGCTGAAGGGTGTGGATGAAGGAGACAGAAGAGAGGCCCACAGCTGCCCCTCCAGTGCATGTCTTTCTACCCATTTCATCTCCCAGGGCCTTGGAAGATGCTGGCCCTGCTTTACTACCCTGCTCTGTACTACCCTTTGGCTGCCTGTGCCACAGCCGGGCACAGAGTCGCACATCTGCTTGGAAGCGTGCTATCCTGGGCCCACTTGGGCGTCCACATCTGGCAGATGGCTGAGTGTCCCCAGGCACCCAAGGTAACCACTGACTCACCAGGGCCCGGGGCAAGGGGTGCCCAGAGCAGCCTGCCTGGATCTGCACTGTTGCCTTTATCTCTGTTTATGTGCCAGGCTGCTCCCTTATGCAGCGTTCCATGCCTCTAGTCATGGCCAGTGTCAGGCTTGGCTCCACTAGGGTCGAGGCAGGGGACAAGGCAGCTGAGGGGGACAGAGGGAAGGAGAAGGAAGTTCTGGAATGAGAAAGGAAGGGAAGGGATAGGAGGGGGATGGAAGTGGCCAGGGCTGAGTGAGGGAGGAGCTCAGGGGAGAATCTAGTCTTGGCCTTGACGCCCAGGTTGCAAACTGTATCTACAAGAACTAGGCCATCGTTCACTTTCTGGGCTGTGTCCTCCCATTCTGGGACATGGGAACTCAGAAAGTAGATGGCGGAATCCGAAAATGGGGGTGGAGTTGTGTAGCCACCTCCCTTCAGCTCTGCCAGGCCCATGGGGATCAGGAAAAGGGGCAGTGGGCGTGTTCACGGGAGTGGCCCAGGAGGGAGGCAGGGGACCAGAAACTTCCTGTGGCTCTCCCATCCACCCTGAGGTCCTTGGGGATGAGGTAGGAAGGGAGGTGGATTTGGTTCTCTGAGGGGAGAAGGCTAGAGGTAGAGCTGTCTGTCTGCTTGTCTGTCTGTCCAGATCTACAAGTACTACTCCCTCCTGGCCTCCTTGCCTCTCCTGCTGGGGCTCGGCTTCCTGAGCCTCTGGTACCCAGTGCAGCTTGTGCGGAGCTTCAGTTGCGGGACAGGGACAGGCTCACAGGTAAAGGAACAGCCTGGGTGGGGTCCGCTGTCATGGCCGTGCTGAACTGCTAGCTGAGTAGGCCCTAGGTTGGAGGCAGCCGGATAATGGCAGGTCCAGAGGAGGTCTGGGGGCGCTTCTCAGAGGAGGTGGACTTTAGCAGGAACCCGAGGACAGGGAGAAGTAAAACAAGCAGTATAAGGGGCTCTGCTCATGCCTACATTGGTGGCACTGGGGAAAGCATAGGTCATGACAGATACTCAGCAAGTGTTTTTGATTCTGGGGATGGATGGACACATCATGAGGAGAGAGGATTACACAGTAGTAGTGAGACAGGGTCTTACTAAATAGTTCAGGTTGGCTCTGAATTCACTAAGTAGCCCAGGCTAACCTTGAACTCACAGCACCTTCCTGCCTCAGCCTCCTGAGTGCTGGGAGTACAAGTGCATGCCACCACCTGCAGGAGAGGATTTCTGAAAGATACTGCAGTTTTATAGGAAGCTCTGTTGGTCCCTGACATGAGTCAGCCCTAGGTTCAGTGCTGGGACTCAGAGCTGAGGGACTCTACCTTGCCTGCCAGTGCTTTTCGGGGTGGAGTGATGACCAGGGCAACAGACCTAGACAGCAGCACCCGAAATGCAACATGGGAAATGTGCCACAGGCAATGCACTGTGGGAAATGTACTGTGGGAAATGCACCACTGGCATGTAGGTGTGAGCACAACCCAGGGGCTTCCTGGATGGCAGGGGGGTGAAGGAAAGGTCCTCAGAGGCCCTTGAAAGGCAGAAGGGATGAGTAAAAGGACTGGCAACACAGGGGCTGAAGACTCGGAGCCTGTATGCTACCTTTCCTGCCTCTGTCACTCATGCTTCTTTGGGAAGCCCTGTGTCCCTCTCAGTCTCATAGCTGGCTCAGGACAGGGATGCAGCTTCACCAGACATGGATAGCTGCATACCAGACTGGTCACTGTCTCCTGGGACCTTTCGTCCCTGTCCAGGACCCCCTGCCTCACCTCTACTCCTGAAAGGGATAAATACTCTCTGGACTTTGGTCAAAGAGATATAAGCCACAAAAGACCAGGCCAAACTCGAGCTGACCCACTCCCACCCAGGGCCCAGGTTTCCATGGCAATGGCTGACCATGGCCTGTGTTCTTGGGATGATGGCTCAGGTCACCTGCCCATGGCCTTTGCCACTCTGCAGGAGACATGAGGCTTGGAATATGTCTCAGGCAAATCTGGGCACCCTTGTGATTTCCTGAGTCATATCAGGAGGAGAGCCAGGAACTTCCCTGGAATGGCTTGTGCTATATCCTGGTCAGCAGTGTACCATGAGTCCTGTCTCAAGGAGAAGGGGCCAGAGGGTGGGATGGAAGTAAGACTAGCTGAGGATATCTTGGGCAGGATAGCGCAGCCTGGAGGCTCTCAGAGAGCAGGCTGAGAGGTCTTAGATTTGTGGAAGAGAACAGAGCAGCTCCGCCAAAGGTGGGTCAGATTGCTGTAGGTCTGAGGTCAGCCTTGCATTAACCCACCCCTGCACTGCCAGGAAGTGCCCACTGTGCATAGAGCCTGGCAAAGCCTCAGGCAGGTCTTCGGCCCCACCCCTGTCTATCCCTAGCAGCTGTGGAATCGAGACTCTGAGGAATACCTGAGGAGCCTCCTGGGCCGAAAGCAGCTAGGAAGCCGGTGAGGCCCAGGCACCCATGGCAGGCTGGCAGTAGTGCCAGTGGGGTGGCTTGGTTGGGGCAGGGGCTTCTCCTATGACCCTGCTTGCCTGGTCTCTCTGTAGCTCCTGCCTTACCTCCAAGCAGGACTTCCTGTCCCAGGCCTGGGGCTGCTTCCAACGATACATCTATATCCCACAGCCGGGTAAGAGTACCATGCTGACAGGAGAGACAACTGTCAGTTTGGCCTTTCCCCAGGCCTCTTGCAAGGCTGGGCTGTGCCTGGCACTGCTCCTCACCACGTCCCTTTCTTTGGGAACCCCAGGATTCCACCTGCCCTTGAAGCTGGTGATCTCAGCCATACTGACAGTGACGGCCACTTACCAGGTATGTCATGTACCCCATAGTCTGCCCCTGACCCTGCCTGAGCCCCATGCAGCCTTGCAGGCTGATGCTGTCTGTGCCATGCAGTTTTGGGGCCTGGGGTTACTAAGGAGCTGACAGGATGCCCTGAGAGCCATAGGCCATGGCTCTGCTGTGCCACAGGATGCTCTTTGACTCCTGCAGGTGGCTGTGCTGCTGCTGGCAAGTGTGGTGCCTACCCTGCAGAAGGTGCGGGCAGGCATCAACACGGACGTGTCTTACCTGCTAGCTGGCTTTGGGCTGGTGCTGTCTGAGGACCGGCAGGAGGTGGTGGAGCTGGTGAGGCACCATCTGTGGGCACTGGAAGGTAAAGCCACCTGCAGCCCTCTGGGGACTGATGGCTACAGGAGTGGGGGGCTGGGACCCTTGTCACCTTCTGGGTTGTCCCCACCCCAGACCCAGTGTCTCTGGTCACTGCTCCAGGTATGCCCACAGTGGAGATTGTGGCCATAGGGACTGAGGCTGAGGAAAAGGACAAGGGATAGTGATGTGGGTGGTGGCAGTGTCTTGATGAGCCTGCTGGTCTGGGATGCAATGAGCAGGGCAGGCACCTTCTTCCTCTCCCTGACCTCTGTCCTTCCCTGGGTGCTTCACTCCGGCCAGGCTTAGAGAAGGGGCCAAAGCTGCAGTAAGAGTGGGCGTGGGCTGTCAAGTCTGCTTTTAGCCCACGGGGCGGATGTCTTGGGGTCGCCTCCATTTTCCCTACTTTCATAATAGGCACTACAAACCAGGCATGGTGCATGCCTACAATCCCAGCACTAGGGAGACTAAGGCAGGGAGATCGCCATGAGTTTGAGGCTGCCAGAGCTACAGTGAGACCCTGTCTTGCTGAGGCTGAAACTGCACCATCCTGGGTGTGGGATGGCAGCTTCAGCCACCAACAGGGCCCAGAGGGGACAGAGAAAGATCAGAGAGCAGGAAAGTTTACGGATAATGCCAGGCTTCCAGTCCATGGAGGGAGAAGGAAGCAAGAAGCGGGTGGGTGGTGACCAGGGGCCAGGCCTATGGCTCAGGGGCCTGTGAGGCCAATACCCACCATTTGGCTCCCTCGCAAGGCTTGGCCAGTACAGGTGCCATGGGGTCTGAGGTGGCCTTGTCCCTGGAAGACAGGTGGCAGGGGACCATGCCCAGTACATGGGCACAAGGAGGTCAAGGAAGGCTGTGCCTCCTGGGTCCATAGGGCAGGAATGGGCAGCGGATGGCAGTCTCCGGGCTGGCGATCCCTTATGGGGATCCAGCAGTGAGGGCCAAGTCTATGGCCTCAGAGTCGCCTATCCCAGGGTGGGCAAGGTGCCAGGGGGCAGCATTGGTGGCTCTGAGACCCCAGCACCACCCTGTCCCCTCAGTGTGCTACGTGTCCGCTCTGGCCCTGTCCTGCTCACTCACCATCCTGCTCCTGTTCCATTCACTGAGCACGCACAGGTGAGAAGCGGGGACCCCGATGGCCCAGAGAAGGCCTGGGTTCAACGGGCGCCCGACATCCATCTCTGAGGGACGAGGACCTGTCTGCTGCATGTCGTCCCCATCATCACTGCTGGTCCCCACTCTTCTAGCTTGGCTTGGGTTGAGCCCTCCACTGGCTTTATCACCCTGTGAAGACTCTGTCCAGACATCAGCTCTTCCAGGAAGCCCCCACCCAGATTGAGTGGGTGCCTTCTCCAGGCTACCGCAGCTCTGAGCTTCCCTGCTGGTGGCTGTGCTGGCTATTAGCCCTGGAGTACAGCCTGGGGCTGCACTGGGGAGGGATGAGACTGAGCAGACTACTCCTGAGGCCGCTGCCACTCTCGCCCCCCCCCCCCAGGGCCAATCTTCAAGCTCTGCACCGCGGGGCCACCCTGGACCTGGGTCCCCCTGTACGGAACACTCACCCATCCCCCAAAGCCATATTCTGCTGGATGAGCTTCTGTGCCTACCAGGCCGCGTTCACCTGCCTCGGTGAGCTCCTCGCCTGCCACCACAGATGCCTGCCCTCTGAATGCAGTGGGGTACAGGAGCCCTCAGCGAAGGGGATCCCTTCATGCAGCCCCATGCTGGGTGCCCCTGGATTTGAGCACAGGGGTGGCCCAGGTCTGGAAGTGGAGAGTACCTGAAGTCAGGGCAGCCTGGCATCAAAGCTCTGGATACCTGGAGGTGATGGGGTGGGGACCAGCTCTGGTGTCTGTCCCCTGCCACCTCATCCCTGCAGGACTCCTGGTACAGCAGATTGTCTTCTTCTTGGGGACCACGGCCCTTGCCTTCCTGGTGTTCATGCCCGTGCTGCATGGCAGAAACCTCCTGCTCCTTCGGTCCCTGGAGTCCTCCTGGTGAGGGACAGGCTGGGGGGTTAGGGACCCTGTCTGAGGGGCCACTAACACAGCTGCCCTGCCTGCCTGCAGGCCCTTCTGGCTGACCTTGGCCCTGGCTGGGACCTTGCAGAATGCAGCAGCCCGTTGGGTTTTCCTGGGCACTTGGCATGGACACCCTGAGGTGACCAACAGGTAAGGCAGACATAGGCTTCTCTTCTTCAGTGTCTCTTTCCACCCCTCTGTCCCTCCACTGCATCTCACCCCAGCTCTGTCAGGAGCCTGTTGGTTGAAGAGTTGGCTCCTCCCCAGAGGAAAGAGTTGGTGGCCAAGCTTATGGTTTTTTCATTTGTGCCCAGGGCTGAGGAAAACTACTCACTGAGCTGCACCCCTACCCCCAACCCTGACCCTCTCCCCTGGGTGGGAAGGTTTAAATGGCAAAGCTGGGGATATGGGCCCTCTGAGGGACTTGGGTCAGGGGCCCAAGGGAAGGAAACGGGAGGTGCCAGGGCCACAGGAAGACACAGCTGGACACAGCCTTTAATTTCAGTCCCGCCACCAAGGAGCTCTGAAGCCTTGGCTAAGTCACTCAGGCTTTGGAGCCTCAGTTTCCCCTCTCCCAGGGTGGTGGTTGGAGGGAGAGAAGGCTTGGCTTAGAGTGGGGTGTGCAGAAGCATACTTAATAATACACAGCAGGTGCTCAATACCTGCACGGCCAGACGCTCAATACATGCATGGACATGGGTGCTTGCGATTCTCACACAGGCCTTGGGGAAGGGATTGGGAGAGTCCTGCCTCAGCCTCCTCTACCGCCCACAGGCGAGTGCTCTATGCGGCCACCTTTCTTCTCTTCCCCATCAATGTGCTGGTGGGTGCCGTGGTGGCCACCTGGAGAGTGCTGTTGTCCGCCCTCTACAACATTGTCCACCTCAGTCAGATGGACCTCAGCCTGCTGCCCCCAAGAGCCGCCACCATGGACCCTGGTAAGATAGATCCCTGGGCAGAGCTGTGGCCAGGAGTTGCTCTGACCTCAAACCTGATGTACCTGTTAAGGTGTTTGTGGCTGCTTTGCCACAGGTAGGCTGCAGATACGGTGTGCTCCAGGTCCATAGGCACCTCCATGTGCAGTGTATGTGCCATGTGCCTACATGGGGGAACAGTGCAGTGCACACATATTCCCTGTGTGTATTGGGACGTCTGTGCCACCCCACCCCAACACTGCCACCCCACTCTGCTGCAGGCTATCACACATACCGACACTTCCTGAAGCTGGAGGCCAGTGAGTCACATCCAGCCGTGACAGCCTTCTGTGCCCTGCTCCTGGGAGCACGGAGCCCCAGGGCTCGAACCCAGTCTCCAGCAGCCACCCAGAGCAACCTCAAACTGGGTGAAGAGGAAGAAGGTGTGTGGCCTCCCTGTACTGGGTGACCCAGCCCCTCTGGTCTCTCCTGGGAAAGGGGTACATGCGCATCCCTTCTGGCCCCCAAATGGGGTGGCTGCCTCGTTGGAGATTCTGCTACCATCACCTCTCCCTGGGGAGTGTGTATCCTCCTCATTCCCCACTGCCCAGGATGTGGACAACAGGAGGGAACACTAAGCCAGCTCATTCCCCCAGAGGCCCCAGCCCTCCCCGTGGGTGACTCAGGCCCTTCATGAGCTCCACCCCTCTTGTCTCCTGAGGGCCTGTGTCTGAAGCCCAGGCTCCCCATCCTGACTGTGAGAGAACTGGTAGACTCTGCCCGAGTCTGGGGCTAGGGAGGCTTGGTAGGGTGTTTGCTAAGCCACTTATAAAAGGTCTTTCCCCCTTAGGAATGCAGTTGCTACAGACAAAGGATGGTGTGGCCAAGGCCACCGGGCCCTGTGTGGGCCGGAGCCGGGCCCGCTGGGGTGTGGCCTACACCCTGCTGCATAACCCGGCCTTGAAGGCCACCCGGAAGACAGCCCTGGCTGGGGCCCGGGCCAACGGCACCCAGGTCTGAGGGCCACTTGACCCTGCCCCTCCCCAGCTGTCTTGCCCCAACCCATCTATTTCAGCAGTTGGGCCAGCACATCTTGACCCAGGGTCCTGGGTCTCAGGATGGCCAAGCTTGGGTGGCCCTGCGAGCACCAGCCTTGGTGTGAAGGTAGGGTCTAGAAGCTCAGCTTTGTCCAGGAGCCAGCAAAGCAGGGACCACGTGCCTGTGGCCCCTAGGACCAGTGATCAGGGTTGGGACAGCTCAGTTCCTAACCCTCCATCCTGAGCCTCAACCCTGGCTTTCCCCTTCTGCTTCTGCACCCCACCCAGCTGCCCATCTCCTCTCCTTGCGTCACCCAGGCAGCCCAGAAGGCAGACCTGGGCTCCAGCTCCAGCAGCCAAATCACAACCTGAACCAGGCGCAGGGCTGAGCTGGCCGCTCCTGAGAGCCAGGTGTTTGTCATTTCTTTGTCTTAGGGTTGGTGAAGGGCTGAGTATGCCCCAGGTAATAAACCTGTCCCGAGAAGTTGTGCTGCTTATGGGGAGGGTACAGGGACACCCACTGTGCAGCACTGTGGGTGCTAGGGGCTTATGTGGGCCTCAATGGGCAAGAGGACCCCAGCTGTGTCCTTTGGCAGTGGAGGTGGGGGGCCCTGCGATGCCACTCCTGGGCACGTGGCTGTTAAGGAGTAATGGGTGGGGCTGAGGTTGGGGGCAGGGAGGTGATGTCCCAGTGGCCAAAGACCTCATGTACAGAGGGACAGGTGGGACTGATTGGGGTCCCTCCTCTGTCAGGGCTGGTGGAACTGGGGACCTATGAAGAAGGGAGATGTGGCTGCTGTGTCCTGGGGCTGGAGTGACAGGGCAAAGATGGCCCAGCCTAGATCTGGGGCAGTTGACAGCACCTTTCTGGCAGCTGACAAGGTCCCAGGGAGGGAGGTGCAGTCTCACCCTGTGCTTTTGCTAAGGACAGAGGCAACAGACTGTGAAATGTCTGAGCTACGTATGCCTAGGGCTGTGGAAGCCTGGTCCACATGGGGGCAAGTGTTGCCCTAAGTGGCTTCCTGGAAGAGATGATCCTGACTCCACCAGAGGAAGACCAGGGAAAGGGCGCCCAGGCTGAGGGAACCGTGTTACTGAAGCATGGTGGGGGGTACAGTTTGCCAAGCACTATGGGAAGAGCTAGCAGAGGGGCTGAGCTGGCTCTCTGGGGTTCAGGCTTCACCCCGACAGCAGTGGAGTCTAGTTCCTCAGGGCATGATGTCCCCTACCACCCTGACTCAAGAGCCAGAGACCTCAGGGTCCCCACACTAAACCCTGCCTCTCTCTGTCATTTCATTTCTGAGCCAGCTCAAGCCCGGACATGGGTGGTAACAGCACAGTGTGTGAGAGCTGGTTCTGTCTTGGTTGCAGGTATGGGGGTCATCCTGGACCCTGGCTGCTGGCCCAGCCCAAGGTGCATATTGATGAAGGATTGGGGCTGGGGGCTAGGGGACCAGCACCCCAAGTCACAGATGCCTCAGCCTTCTGCCTGCACTCTGCTGAGCTCAGGGGCCAAGGGCCCCTCAGGTCATTGTCCCCCCATCTCAGAAAAGCAGATGGGATGGGAGGGAGTCACTAACCTGGCACAGAGCCTCAGGGCCGACTCATCCTTGTGTCCCCTTCTGAGAGTCCCCCAGGCTCCCTCCAGCCTGTCCTGTCCTCTGGGGCCACCCCTCTCTTGTCTTGTGTCTCCCCTTCTGACTCCTCCCTCTCCTCTCCATTGCAAAGATTTCTCCCAGAAGCAGGATAGGGACAAGAGGCTACAATCCAGCTGTCCATTGCCTGTTCCTGGGGCATGGCTGGCATGAGATATGGCCCCTGTAATGGTTCCTGGCTCCCACCTGCTGGTACTCTGACAACTGTGGTCCCCGTGACTCTCTGCTCTAGATCCTAACCCTTGTCCAGGACTCCTCCATCCAGACACAACTCCAGGCAGACACAGGGGAGCGTGAGAAATGCGGTTTATTTTTGCCGCCTCCAGCCGGCCCCTTTGCAGGCAGGGCCACAGACGCAAACTGGAGGGAAAAAAGGGCGGGCAGGCGTCCAGGGCACAAGGCACAGGCTGGGAGGGAGGTGGGAGGAGAGGGAGGCAGGGCCTGCCTGGGAGGAGACAGAGGAGCTCTGGGACCTGTGGCATGGAGAACACCAGGGGGCAGGGGAGCACCAGGGTCACAGAGTCGCCACCTCCTGCCTCCTCCTCACCTTCCTCCTCTTTGTCCACTCCTGGCTCTGCCCTGGCAGCCCAGCCCCTACCACGTGACCCTCATTGTCAGTCACCATCTAGGACCCCAGTGCCTTGGCACTGCCCTGTGAGCATGCTGGCCCTGGAGTCACAGGGGACCCTGTTAGCAGCAGTGAGCACCAAGATGGTACTAGGACCCAGCCCCTCACCAGCTCCTCACTTTGAGAACGTCTAGGAGCTTGGGCATTGGGTGCCCAGAAGAGACTAGAAGGGAGGTAGGAGAACGTGAAGTCACTAACTCCGAGCCCCTGGCACTTCTGAGGAACATAGGCAGGGTCGGTGCCAGACCCAGGTTGGGCCAGAGCTCGGCTAGAAGGGGGCACTGAGGAGGAACAGGCTCTGAGCCAGGACTAGGACTAGGACCAGGCCGAGGCACCGCTGCCCCGCAGCCCCTTTTCCCGCCACGGGTGCCTCAGAGCTCCCGGCACGGCTGAGGTAAATAATGACCACGTTGTCCTCAGGTCCGGACGGTTGCACCTCGTTATCAACAGTGTAGCAGCCCTTTCCCTCCACCGCCTTTCCGTGGAACCTGCGCCCCAGAGCGTCCTCGCTGCCCTCGCCTGTGGTGGCCAGCGCCACATTCACCGAGCTCTCTGCACCGCCCAGCTCGTTGGTGGCCAGGCAGCTGTAGGTGCCCTCTTCCAGTTTGCCAAAGTCGGGGATGAGCAGGCTGCCGTTGGCAAAGGCCTGGAAGCGCGGCCGGCCACCAGGCACTGCCGGGGCTCCGGGCAGGATGCGGCCATCAGCACCCACATTGGGACTGGCAATCTCCACGGTGCCACCAGGGGTCTGGATGTGCCAGTGCAGCTGTGGAGCTGGCTGCCCATCCACGTTGCAGTGCAGTGCCAGCACAAAGCCAGGCCGCAGCTCAGCACCGTCCTGGCTGGGCTGGTAGCTGAGCTGCACAGATGGGGCTGAGCAGGGGAGAGGAGGCAGGCGGCTGAGTGGGGTGCCTTTGAGCACATGGGGGGACATGCAGGCCACGTTGTCTTGCTCTGGGATCGACACAGCCGTGGCCAGCGCCCACGTCTTGAGCCACACGAGGCCACAGTTGCAGTCGTAGGGGTTGTCATTGATCTGCAGGTGGGACAGCGCCGTGAGTGGCGCAAAGGTGCCCTCGGCCAGCGTGTGCAGGCGGTTGTGATTGAGCTGCAGGGAGCGCAGGGCACGCAGGCTGCGGAAGGCGTCGCGCGGGATGAAGGCCAGCTCGTTACTGTCCATCTTGAGGAGCTGCAGGGCACTGAGGTTGTGCAGGTCGTTCCAGGCGAAGTCTGAGATGAGGTTGTGGCTGAGGTCCAGGCTCTTGAGGTGGCTCAGCGGGGCCAGGGCGCCTGCTGCCACCTTGCGGATCTCATTGTGTGCCAGCCACAGCGACTGCAGCAGCGGCACCTCCCGGAAGGCACCTTTGGGGAGCCCTGGTAGCCGGTTGGCCGACAGGCTCAGTGTCGTCACGTTGGCTGGGAAGCCAGGCGGCACAGCCTCCAGGTCACGATAGGCGCAGTCGGCGATCTGGAAGCCATATTTCTCACCGCAGTCACAGGGCTCTGGACAGCCTTGCGCCAGGCCCAAGAGTAGCGCCCAGCACAGCAGGCACAGCCCTGGCATCATCCCTCCTGCGGAGGGGTACATGTCACCCTGGTGACCCCAGGACCTGCCCCAGGGACCCAGTCCTCCCTGGGTCCCCGCCCAAGCTCTTCCTAGCCCAGGGAGGCCCTGTCCTAGAAAACACAAGGAAAGCCCAGTATCCTCTAAACTGCCAGCCCCCACCCTCTGCCAAAGGCAAAACTGAGGGCTGGAGAAGAACCCAGACTTGCCGAGGTTGCGCCGCCAGGCAGGGTGGAGACAGGATGGAAGAGGACCCCAGCTTCTCCGCACAGAGCTCTCCCTGCCTTGGGCCGTTCCTGGCTGACTTTATGACTTGAAATCTGTTTTCCAGGCACCACCTCCCCCAGTGCATAGAAGAGCCTCCCTCCTGCCCTCCCACATCCTGGACACGGCCCCTCCCACCCGAGCCCCCCATAGGTATGCTCTGCCCTGGCCAACACAAGGCCCCTTGTGCAGTGCATACCACCCCCATTCTTCCTGCCCCAACCACAGGAGACACCAGGCCCTTTCTGTGGAATCACACCCCGGCCTGTTCAGTCCCAACTGCGCCAGGCAGCTGCCTAAATAAACCCCTGCTGGGACCTCTGGGTTGACTTGGGCAAGGGAGGCTCAAGGCTCAGCTGAGACGCAACTGGGATTTCAGGGTCTGGGCTGCTTTAGAAGCTACTCCCTGGGTAGCTCCCAGCGAGGGACTGTCCCCAGTACCTCAGAGGTGCCAAAGGGAAAGCCTCTAGGTCCACCCTCTGGCCAGAACCCTCTTCCCCAGCTTACCTCAAGGCTCTTCCAAGACAGAACCAGACAACCACAAAGGACTGAGTTAGCGGAAGGTCAGCAAGCCCAGGGTGTCCCAGGGAGGGCCGGGTGCTGAGAGAAGGGACAGATTGTGTCCCTGACAGGACAGGAGTCCAGGACTGTGGGAGAACAGGAGAGAGCCGGAGCTGAAGCCCACACACCCTCCTCCCAGAGAACACACGATCCAGGGACTGTTTCCTAAGTGACACCAGAAACTTAACTGGAGGGGAAGAGGCCAAATATTTTAGGCTTGTGTTCTCTCTCTCTCTCTTTTCCTCTCCCTCTCCTCCTCTCCCGCGCTCTCTCTCTCTCCCCCCCCCTCTCTCCAGCTTCAACTTCCTTAAAGACATAGCACGGCCTGGACAAGACCCAAGAAGAGAGGAGGCCAGGACTAGAGGGGGAGGGGGAGAAATCGGATCTCAGGGAAAGTGGGAAACTTCTACCCTCCCTGCCAAAAGGGAGAAAGGAGCTGCTCCTCTTCCCTGCAGCTGTGTGGGTATTTGTGTGTGTAAGAGTGTGTGTGTGTGGTACAAGAGTCTATCGATGTTAGTGCAGATACAGGTAGGACACTGTGTGTGAGAGAGAGAACTTGTACATTGAAAGTTAAAGTTTTGGGGTGTGTATTTGGGTGTGAATGTGACCCTCTGTGTGTGGTTGTATCTTCTGTGTGTATTTGTATGGGTTTGACAACCTGTGTGTCTGTGTTGGTGCATATGAGTTTGTGTGTGGAAGTGAGTGTGTGTATGTATATGTTATGTGTGTTTGTGCGGTACTCTGTGTGTCTGTGTGTGTACATGCACATATATGTGTATGTTGTCTCCAGGAAAGGCCGAGAATGTTGGAGTGTACAGAGCAGCCGCCAGGCCCCAGCCTCTGGGCAAGAAGCCAAAGTACTGGGCGAGTTTTGCTAAGAAAATATAACCAGCCGCACATTCTGTCCAGGCAGAGCTGGGCCCTGCCGGGCTGGGAGGGGGTGACAGGAGTCCTAGGAAGCCAGCTCAGAACCCCTGACTAAGTGCTTGAGCAGGAACCAAGGGCACCAGTGTCCCCGGCTGGAGTTCAGGCTTCCAGGCCCAGCATGGCCACCTGGCAGCGGGCATGGAGCTTCCTCTGGAACATCCCGTGTGACACAAAGCATGAAATCCTGGCAGCCTCTCTGGGCACACTATCCCCCTAGGTGAGGGGGTGTACACGGCCAATAGGAGCAAGGGTGGCTTTTTCCCAAACAGCAGTGCACAGGAGGCAGGGACAGAGGGACGAGGAGGCCTCAAACAGCTGGGTGTGGTGGTGCCCGCCTGTAACCCAAGCTGGGGGGCTGACACAAGAGCTTGGCAAGTTCAAGCACAGCCTGGGCAGTTTCATGACTTAGTAAGACCCTGTCTCATCATAAAAAATTTAAAAAGGACCAGGGATATAACAGCGCAAAGGTCCTGAGTTCAATCCTCAGTACACTTTGAAAACACACACACACACACATACACAAAACAAGCTGGAGGAGAAATTAAAAACTGAAGGAACTGCAGACTGGATGACTTTGTTATCCATGGTGAACCTACTCATGTCCCCTCTGTACCCCTCACCCAGGGGTCTGAATCTTCTGTTTGTTATACTGCTGAATTCTGCTCATGACTCAGCTTACCCCTTGGCAGGGCCAAGAGTGAATAGTGGTGTCTTTGGCTGAAAGCATGAGGAACCCTGCCCAGCTCCTCCTGGTCCTCCTGGCTGGAGAAGTCTCAGTGTGCTGCCTGTAGGCCACGGGGACACAGGCTGGGGCTATGTTAGCATCCAGTTCCCACAGCTTGCCCTGCAAAACAAACCTTTTGCCACATTCCCTGTGCCAGTAGGTTTGGGGGAAGTCTGGTACTGGGGAGGTTTGACTGGAGGCTGGAAGCACATGCATCCAGGTTTTGACAGAGCAGAGGAGAGATTTGGTGACATAGGGGTCAGTAGGGGCCTTCCTGGTAGAGGAGGCTCTGTACCAGGCATGTTCACTGAAATCATCTCTGAAGAGCCTGTCAGACTCTGTCTGGTTCACACAGACCTCTTGGGTTCCCCACTTTGCCCTCCCTAGCACCGGAAGCGGCTCGCACTTTCCTGTTGAGTGTGTGGCCCATCTGTAGGGAGAGCAGGGTTCTTGTTCCTGCTGACTTCTGGTGCAGATAGGAGATCTCATAAGTGTCTGTGGTACATATATGTGTATGTCGTCTCCACCTGTGGCACAGATGGGCAGGGGATGTACCCAAAGTCACAGGTCCCTTCAGGGAGGAAGTCACGTGCTGGAGACCCCACTCTGCTGGGTAGGGGAATGTGTCACCAGCTGTTCCTGGGCAGGGGAGCCCTGGATCCCTTGTGCTCTGTCCTTCAAGCCCTGTATAGCTGTCACACATCAGCACATCCTCTGAATCCCACCTCTGAACGGAGAAGGCTGAAGGTAGGAGAAGTGGCACAGACCAGCTATCCTGCATGGGTAGAAGCGAGAGCCATGTGTCTGTCAGTCACTGGGAGCAGAGGTTCCTGTTTGTCCAGGGCCTGCTACTGCCACAAGGAAGGACCACCGTGAGACAGGCGTTATCAGGGCCAAGTGGACCTCAACTAAGGACCATCCATGCAACCTCACAATGAGACAAAGACAGAGACTTCTCACCTCCTGGGCAGCCCCTGCACTCACTGCTTCCCGTCCCCGGGTCACGAGATACAACGCAAGGGACATGGACAGCCAGGCACCTGGCTCTGCATTTTCTCTCTCAGCTGGAGCTCTCTGGCCCTGCTTCTGAGCTCTTGGCAGCTGGCATGGTAACAAACCAATGCCCTAGTTTGCCTAGCCCTATGGTTTTTGGTGCTGACATCTGGACTGCCCCAGGCAGACTGACTCAGCTGATCACTCCAGAAGGGCACATGGCCTTCCCTGCGCCCTCTGCCAGCTGCCATGGCCCCTCCAGGACACTCCACCCCAGAGAGGCTCAGGACTGCTGGCTGCCATGTCAGTTTTTCCTGGAAGGCAAATTTAATAAAAGATCTTGAAGAGAAAACTGAGGAGAGACACAGAGCCTGGCAAAGACAGAAGTGGAGGGAGACCTGGAAGCAAGAGAGGGGAGAAAGGAATCACAAGCAGCAAGGGTAGAGGGCAGTGGAGAAAGGAAGACCTGGGCCCATTGTTAACATCCTCCATTCCCAAAGCCAGCCTTCCGGAAGATTCCCTGGTTTCAGCCTTGCATTCTCACAGGGTATCCTGGAGCGCTGCACCAATTATAGGCTGGCACTCCAATTGGACCAGTCACAAGCCGGCTGCTGCTATATAAGCAGCACTCTCCCCATACCCAGTTTAGTCTCTCTCCAGTTTATTCTCTCTGCTGTGCTGCACCACGGGCCCTGTTTCAATTTTTGTGGTTTTTGTAAACCTGCTCTTGATTTATTTTTCAAGCAGTATGGCTCCAAAAATCCTGTAAATCTACTTGAGATTCTTATCCAAGTAGCGTGAACTGAGCGGTCAGCTCAAAGGAAAAGACACCAAATGCTTAAGGGGCTGTTAGTACAGAAGCGCCCAGAGACCAGCAGCCAGTGAAGATCAGAAGAGAAATCAGGACCTGGCAGGTCAACCTAAGGTGTCCAGCACAAGTTGGCACAGGATGATACGGACCAGCAGCTAGCTGTGTCTGTGTGGTTGCTACCCAGCATTGTCTGGGTGACTGCTGAGTCAAGATTTCCGTCTGAATTGGGCTGTTTTGCAAAAAAACAAAAAACAAAAAAAAAGCCTGGGCTGATTGGCGACAAGGCCAGCCTGTACAAATGGTTTCTGTCACTCTGCCTTATCTGTCTGTCCTTTTTCCTAACCCTTCCCCTGACATGTGTGTCTCTGGTCTGTTTTCCGAATCTAAATGTGAGGTGGGGCCCTTGTGCTGACACTGCAAGGTTCTTGGCAAGGGCTTGACATTTGGTAGATGCTCAATATACAGTTGTTAAGTGACTGAAGAATAACACTGGCTCCCAGCTGCTCCTGGCATCACTGGCCCCGCCGCCCTCTGGGGCCGGGGAGGAGGAGGTGTTTAAGTTGTGGATGAGGAAGGGTGTGTAATGGGCGGGAAGCAAAAGACCATTTGCCCCGTGGGGAAAGAGGAATCCAGGCAGTGGGCAGAGCTGGAAGGTTGGGGTTGGGGAGGAAGAAGAAACAGGAAGAGAATGTGAGGGGAAGAGGGGGCTGAAAGGTGGGGAGAGCTGTAAACGGAAAGGTCTTCCCCAGGACAGCAGGCCAAGGTCAGCCGCCTGCTGCCAGTGGAGCTGAGGCACAGGGACACCTGCTTCTCTTGAACAGGTCTGGCTGCCGCGCTGTTTACATCTAACACTGCTCTGCACCCCTCCCTCAGTCCCCACCCCAGGCTGCAGCCAGGAGCACCAGGCTGGAGACAGGAAGAAGCTATGGTGGAGACCACTTCCCATGGGAAGGGAAGGGATGACAAAGAGAGAAGGCAGGTGGCCAGGTGGCCTGGGAGGTGGCTACAGAGGCCTCATGGAGGGCAGCCTGGGGCAGGAGAAGCGTGCTGCCCAGCTGAGGCTGTAGCATCTCAGAGAAGAAAGGTAGGAGCCGGGAGTCAGAGAGACCCCCCAGGAGGTAGGGGGGGGCCTGAATAGTTCTCCTGAGTGTTATCATAGGAGAGCACGCATGGCAGAGAATGTGGAATTCACACAGAGGCTCTAACCAACACCACCATCTTCTTTCTCTGGTCCTTCCCTTTCCTCCCCATCCCTGGAGGCAGCTACTTCAGATGGTTTCTGTGTTTCTTCTGCCATGGGCGCACACCTCAGCCTGCTGGGAATATTCCAAGGCTTGGGGCAAGAGGACAGTAGGAGGCCACCTACCCTGTGATTAAACATTTCAAAGTTATGCATCATACTAGTTGTTTTCACTTTTTCCAATACTATAGAGACCAGGGCCTTGCACGTGTTAGGCAAGTACTCTACTATGGAGTAAATCTCCAGCCCTATTTTTTTTTTTTTTTTTTTTTTTTGGCTTTTTGGAGACAGGGTCTTGCTTTGTAGTTCAGGCTGGCCCCAAGCTCACTATGGTGCCCAGGCAAGCCGCCGCGAACTCAGCAATCCTCCCGTCTCTGCCTCCCGAATGCTGGGATTACAGGCGTGAACCACCACGCCCAGCATTATATGTGGTAACCGGGGATCGAACTCAGGTCCTTATGCTTGCGAGGCAGGCGCCGGAACCACTGAGCTAACCCTCCGGCCCATAGCCCTATATTTTTAAGTTTAGTTTAATTTAGTTTAGTTTTGCTTTGTTTTATTTTGAGACAGGGTCTCACTATGTAGTTCAGGCTAGACCTAAACTCACTGCGCAGTCCAGGCTGGCCTTGAACTCACAGCAGTTCTGCTGCCTCAGCCTCCCAAGTGCTAGAAATATAGGTGTGTGCCACCATACCCACTTTAAGTTTATTTTTGAGACAAGATTTTGCTAAGTTGCCCAGGCTGCCCTCAAACTTAAAACCCTCCCACCTCAACCTATTGCATAGCTGGGGTTACAAGTGTGTATCACCATACCCAACTCTGCAAGCTGTTTAATATATTCTTGTCTTCTATCTTGGCAAATGTACCTTCATGATCATCAAGCTCAAATTTAGAATTCTTTTTTATTTTTTAGTTTTTTGAGACAGGGTCTTGCTTTGTAGTTCAGGGTGGCCCTAAACTCACTATGTAGCCCAGTTTAGCATCAAACGCTTAGAAATCCTCCTGCCTCTGCCTCCTGAATGCTAGGATTAAAGGCATGAGCCACCACACCAGGTAAATTTAGAATTCTTGATGACCTTGTATAAAGTGGGTTTTGAGGTACAGAAAATGGTTTGAAGACAACAAGGAAGATATACAAAAAAAGGACAAGAAGATACTGCAGGGGCATGTCTACCAACCAAGAAACACCAAAGATTGTTACCAAGATGGCAAATATTGGGGAGAGGCATGGACAGACCCTCCCTCCAAGTCCTGCTGCCACCTCAATTTTACAACATCCAGAACTGTGAGATGAGACATTTCTATCGTTTATGTCCCTCGTTTTGTGCATCCTGATGGCAGCCCTAGAAAATGAACACAGCCTCCTAGGAAAAGTATGGTTTCCATTTGCTTTGGATGGCTCCCTTTCCCCTCCTTCTGAGTCCTCTTGGGTTTCACTAGTTAAAATATTCTTGATTATCTACTGAATCCATTTGAGCTCTAAATAGTACTTCTCATTTCCAGCTGTGTGCAGGGGAGATAAATTCATGGCTCCTACTGTATGAGATGAGATGCTTATCACTTCTATCTCCCCTCAGGCTTTCCTATTCCTGTTCGGCTCAACTTTAAGTCTTCCTTTTACATTTTAAAAGATGATAATATTTAGATATGGTTCTGGAGTCATAATGATAATGGTTACATTTTGTCCATAGATTGACTCTAAAAGTTAAGGAAAAAAATCAATAGGCCAATATTAGCGCAGGACCACTGCTGAGCCAAGGAATGTGCAAGGATTACATTTCCAGATCCAGTGTCAGGCTGCCTGGCCCACTCGGAAGGGGCTGTCAGCACCAAGGTCAAGCATATTCACTTTTCTTACGCCCAGTCAATTGCTTAGAGGAGGGCTGTGTTTCATTTGCTTTATCTTGGAGCTTTTGATTTTCTTGGAATTTCTAATTGCTTTCTTTATTCTTGTCAGAAGAATAATGTTCCCCTCCCCGAATACTAAAAATAACCCGGCTTTGTGAACATCTCCAAGTGCCGACATTACCTGGCATTACAAGCACTACTTTAATTGCTTGCCTTATTGACAAATGAGCTGCTTCTGTTTACTTTAGCTTTTCAAACAACTGGGAGCCCTTTGAATGCCCAAAGCCTGCTTAGAACCCACAATGAGGCTGGGCTGTAGCAGGCATCCAATTAGATCCCACGTGGAACTCCCTTTCCCTGCTAGGGGGTCCTCATGTTCCTTCTAGAATCCCAAAGATACTGGGGTTCTTTCTACCCCAAGGAAGCCTGTCCACTATGGAAATATTGTGAGTGTCCTCTTCTTAGAACAGCTGTGTTATAGACCATTTGTGCAGCTCTCAAATAATACCTGGGCCCGGGGAACTTGTAAAGAATAGACATTCATTTTCTCACATTCTGGAACCTGGGAAGTCCAAGGTCAAGGTGCAGGTGGGCTCGGTTGTCTAGTGAGTGCTGCGGTTGCAAATGGCAGAAGGAATGGGAGGAGCTGATGCTCTCTGCCAGGCCTTCTGTAAAGGGACCTGATCCTGTTCACCTGGACCTTCCCATAGCCACCCTTACATACTGTACAAGGGGGTTAAATTTCACCATAGACTTTGGAGGACACACCATCCTCCAAACCACGGCAAGCTCCAGCCATCACCACCACATCCATGACTGTCAGGGGCCACATTCCGTTTGCTTGTCCTTCTTTCTCCTTCATGATGACCAGCTGTGGAATGGCCCCAAATGTCCACAGCTGAGAATGAGTGGTGCTCTTTCCCCAGCTGTGTCTCCTTTCACTGTGCCTTTAGCCTCTCGGGAGCCACTGGGCTGGAGCAGTGTGACCCATATTAGAAACATCATCTTTATGCCCAGGCAATGCCTTCAATGTCTTTAGAGAAATATGCCCCAATTTTTGGAATAGAAAAAAATTAGAAAATAATTTATTAATTATATCCCTATTTTTAGCCTTTTTTTTTTTTTTTTTTTACTCAAGGCAGAAATTACCCCAAATCCTACCTACCAGTCTTTAAATTTCCACTATGTTCTGGGTCCTTGGTGCATATAACCTCTCCCAACCACAATACAAGGGTTGGGGGGGGGTTGCCCATTGCAAAGAAAAGGATATTGAGGTTCAGGCCAAGGCATCTGCCATTGCCCTTTGGTTGGGAAATAGAGCAACAGATTTCAAATCCCTGTCTCTCCGAGTCTCATGTTTTGCCAGGTCCTCCCATTCCAATGAGGGAGGTGGAATGGAGTTGGCTTCAGTAGAAAAGGGCCAGGTCCAAGACACAAAGCCCCACACTTTGCAGAGGGCCAGTGGAATCAGGAATGTAAGAGGAGGCCAGACTCCCTGGCTGCTTCTCTCTTATGGATGACAGGGAATGTGGACCAGTACTTAGACGTGGCAGGGGCAGGGTGGCATCTGGTGCAGGTGAATGGATAGAAGTGGGGGATAGAAGGTGACAGAGAATAGAGGGTGGCGAGGTGTTGGTGGGTAGGGATGTAGGTAAAACTGAGAATTAACTTGTGTCAATATACTGGTCTAAATTCCCCAATGTTATGTGTGATTGTGAGATGTATATAAAATGTACCAATAAAGAATTCAATTTTTTAAAAAAAGAACGTGACAGAGAGAGGTAGGGAAGTTTATGAGGGGAAGGGGAAAGGAAAAGACCAGAGAAGAGGGGCTGGGGTGGGCAGAGGGTGCTTTCCCAGCCAGCCAGCCAGACAGCAGCTGCTGAGGAGAGTACAGGGAGCTATTGAAACACCCCAAATTTAGCCCTCCTGTGATTCGTTCATGCCACTTGGCCTCACTGCGGGAATGGGTGATGGGAACCAGTGCACCAGGAGGACGGGTAACAGCCAGGGACACGTGTTCCACCCTCTAAGAGTGAACTCCCTGCCCTGCCCTGCTGCACTTTCCTTTTGCACACAACAGCAGGACATTGGGACTCTGCTGTGAGTCCTGGAGCAAGGGGGAGTCTGGCTCCCCCACACACATTCAGCCTGGCCAAGGCTGATCCTTCACCCAGAATACTCACCATTGAGCACATTCCCCAGGCCCTTCCCACACCTGTTCCCCGTCTTCAGTTTCATGGAAGGAATTCCCATCTTTATGTTTTCCTGCTGCCTCAGTACCATCCAAGGCAGCTGTGAATGCCTATCAGAATGGCTGCTGGGTGGTTCAGAGATAAAACAGTACCAGAAAAGTTGGAAAGGGGGAAAAAAAATTAAACTCTGAAAGGACCCATTGCCACCTACCATGCAAAGTAGCTCATACATCTGGGGAATGCAAAACAATTGGGCAGCTCTGGGAAATAAATGGGGAGGGTCTTACAAAGCAACACAGTTGCCACATAATCCATGAATTCCACTTAGGTAGTTTCTCAAGAAAAGGAAAACATACGTTCTCATAAAAATTTGCAGGCCTGGGTTTATGACCGGACATGCTTCATTACCTCAAACTGGAAATAGTACAAGTGTCCATGAGTTACGAACAGACCCAGCAAGCACAACGGCAGTAGTATCATCACGCGGTGGGGACAGCTCAGTGAGAGCAAGGATCAAACTGCTACCACATGCACATGAGGGGTCTCAGAAGCACGATGCTGAGTGACAGGTAGGGTCACCAATTTTGAGAATGACAACCCAGGACAAGGCCATGCCAATAGAAAGTCACAAAAATGTGCCAGAGAAATGCTGGACGTGGTGGCTCACGCCTGTAATCCCAGCACTTGGGAGGCAGAGACAGGAGGATTGCTGAGTTCGCGGCGGCTTGCCTGGGCACCATAGTGAGCTCAGGGCCAGCCTGAACTACAACGTGAGACCCTGTCTCAAAAAGCAAAAAAAAAAAAAAAAAAAAAAGTGCCAGAGATTTAGCTCAGTGGTTCCAGCGCCTGCCTAGCAAGCGCAAGGTCCCTGGTTCCATCTCCCATCAGCAATCAGTGCCACATACCACAGTGCCATGCATGGTGGCTCACGCCTATAATCCCAGCACTCAGGAGGCAGAGGTGGGAGGATTGCTGTGAGTTCAAGGCCAGCCTGGGCTACATAGTGAGCTCAGGGCCAGTTTGAACTACAAAGCAAGACCCTATCTCAAAAAAAAAAAAGAGAAAAAAAATGAAAGTCACAAAAATCAGTACATAGCAAATAAGTATACCTATATGGGCTGCTACTTTTAAACAATACACCTGCTGTTTTGAAAAACCATATCCTGCATTATTTTCTGTTATATGAGTTCTGTTATTTAAACAAAACAACAGGGCCAGTTGGTGGCAATGAACAGTACTCAATAGAACTAATTAGCCTGCACAAGAAAAATATAACAACCTTTTGATAGTTCCTATCCTCTGCAGCAGCAATTTATTTATTTATTTTTTTTCTTTTTGAGACAGTGTCTCACTTTGTAGTTCAGGCTGGCCCTGAGCTCACTATGGTGCCCAGGCAAGCCGCCGCGAACTCAGCAATCCTCCTGTCCCTGCCTCCCGAGTGCTGGGATTACAGGCGTGAGCCACCACGTCCAGCATTGTGGTATGCGGTGTTGATTGTTGGTGGGCGTGTCTCCACACCCAGCATTATATGTGGTTACCGGGGA
>PVIC010010857.1:0-42598 GCA_004025085.1 Thryonomys swinderianus
AAAAAAAGAAATATAATGGGCTCTATGACCACCCAAAAACTTGGAGCATGGACTTCCAGAGGCAGACAAAGCTCTGAAGCCACTTCCCGGTCTTAGGCTGACTACTTCACCTTAATGGTACAGATCTCCTTGTCAAGTTGTGAAGTTTGCAAGCAATAATGCAAACAAAGCACCACCAGGGACCCCCAGCGCAAGGATACCCTAGAGGATCACTTCCCTGTGTTTTTGAGACATAAAAGCCAGGGATGGATCAGGCATTAGGATTTCCGTGAAGGTCCTCTCTAGATAAGAGAGGGACAAAGTAAGTGGCCATGTGGGTTCAGGGAGAAGGAAGAAGTGGAAAGGAAGGGATCAGGGGCAGGGCAACAGCTGAAACCCCAGGGTGTGAAATAGTTGTGGTTCAGAAAGCACTTGACGGGTCCCTAGGGTGAGGCAGCTGGCTTGTCAACAACCAGAGAGGAGCTGCCTGCCTGAATCCCCAGGAAAGAAGACTCTTCAAATCCTTTGTTGGTTCTCTTTCAGCAACCCTGGATGGGGGGTGGGGGGTACCTGTATTGTATTTCAGGAAAAAAAAGAAAAAAAAAACAAACTAGAAGAAAGCTGTGGTTTCAGGACAAAGGCCAGGTATTGAATCCAGCCATGTCAATGGCCTTGTTCTTACTGAAACTTTAAGATGCTCACAGGTCCTCAAAGCCCAGTACTGTTCCTGGGGTTGGAGACGCCACCTTCTACTGCTGCTCAGGCTGCTTTCTGCTTACCAACTCTCACCTTCCGATCTCATCCTTTTAAATCATCCTCCTCGGAGCCTACAACGGGCCCCCCCACCCTGCTGTGTGTTAGCCAGTGAGGGAAAAGGAAAATAGCTGATGCAGAAGCGCAAGAAGACGGGTCCTGCAGCTGTGCTGGCAGCCTGACCACAGCTTCAGGGAAGCTCCTAGTGGATCCTGGTCCAGAGACTGGCCACTCAAATGTTCTCTCTGGTGGGACTTCAGATTCAGTGATTGACAAGGCAGGTCAGAATTTCCCACCAATCAGTTCATGTAAGATGTCAATTTCAGAGACAAACGTACCAGAAAGAAATGACATCAGTCCTCCTTTGGGGTAGGCCCCCATTCCTCCTCCTCCTCCCTTCATACTGTCCTGCCTGGAGTGAAGTCTATTACGTAGCCTTCTGCCTGGTATCAAATGCCAACTGACAGCAGGCCTGGCTGTTAATGCTTTGCCCTGATCACCCTCCCCCTCTATTCTTGTCAATGTCTCATAAGCCTGGACATCACAAGGCAAAGCCTCGGCTGGCGCTGCATTAATCCCTCCCCATGGAGGACCAGCAGCAGAGGTTAAGGCAGCCCACTCAGGTGCCAGACTGCCCAGGGTAAAGTCCTGACTCGGTTCCCCAGGCAAGAGAGTTCATTTATTTGTACTTCAGTTTTCTCATCTGTAAAATGGCACTACCTAATTTCACAGATGGCTGTGAAGATTAAAGTGTCATGCTGTGCGTGGCCTCTAGCACAGAGCAAATGCTCAAGCTTGGATCCTGACTGAAGTAAGAAAAAAATACCAAGAAATTGGGAAAATTGTGAGAATCTCTTTGGGCAAAGGGAAGACCCCTTTGAATTGGTGTTTGTGTGATAGAAGGGTGGCTTTGTTTTGGGACAGAATATGGCTAGACGCAGCTTTGCTGTGATCTAAAAAAAAAAGAATTCTTGGAGTTCTGATTCCTTCTTTTCATTTTTCTACTGTCTTGGAACAAACGGCGCTCTCTCATCACCTGCCGTGACACAAACATGTGGTCCAAGGGTTGGTAACGAAGTGACATGGGGGCACTGAAATGTGCTGTGCTTGTGAGAAACTGTAAAAACAGGTGGGAAGCAGCTTATATTTTGACAGATGTTTACCCTGTCAGCCCCTCCTCACCCCCATGATAGGTGAGTTACAGTCCCAGAAGTCTCTTCTCCTAAGGCTGCTTTTCCTGAGAAAATTTGGGAATTTCAGTACCTAGAGTTCCCAGTTTTAGGATTCACTAGCACCCATGTGCACTCCCTGAGCTCAATAGTACTGGTAAAGACTGCTGGACAGAGCAAAATACATGTCCAAGGATGAAATAACAATACAGATAAGGAGTATAACTGATTCAAAAGATATAACATACTTGATTATAGGTTATACTTTAAGCAGCTACAACAGATAGACTAAGGTCCTGAGTTCGATCCTCAGTACTGCAGGAAAATAAAACCTACAAAACACGCTAACAGAAACAGAAGAAATGTTAATATTATCACCAGAATAAGAGAACAAAACCAAACAGCCACACCACACTATCCCCAGCTACTTGGAAGACTAAGGCAATATGATAACAAGTTGAAGCCCAGCCTAGGCAATTTGGCAAGACCCAGTCTCAAAAATAAAAGGACTGGGCTGGAGATTTAGCTCAGTGGTTCCAGTGCCTGCCTAGCAAGCACAAGGTCCCTGGTTCAGTCCTTGGTAACCACATACAACAATACTGGGCGTAGTGACTCACACCCACAAGCAATCAGTACCACATACCACAAATGCCAGGTTTGGTGGCTCAAACCTGTAATTTCAGGTTGGGAGACAGAGGCAGGAGGATTGCTGAGTCCAAGACTTGCCTGGACTACATAGTGAGCTCAGAGCCAGCCTGAACTACAAAGTAAGACCCTGTCTCATAAAATAAAAAATAAAGTAAAATAAAATAAAAAGGGCTAGGGACATAGTTCAGTGACAGAGAACTTGGCCAGTATATGTAGAGTCCTGGGTTATGGCCTCAGTAATAAAGAAAGAACAAAAGAAAGAACTCAAGAAGGAAGGAAGGGAGAAAGAAAGAAGGAAAGAAAGAAAGAAAGAAAGAAAGAAAGAAAGAAAGAAAGAAAGAAAGAAAGAAAGAAAGAAAGAAAGAAAGAAAGAAAGAAAGAGAAAGAAAGAAAGAAAGAAAGAAAGAGAGAGAGAGCGAGAGAGAAAGAAAGAGAGAGAAAGAAAGGGCAAGGAAAAAGGGGAGTAAGAAGAAAGGGGAGAGAAAAAAGGAAAGAGGAGTGAGGGGAAGGAAAAAGAAGGGAAGGGGAAGAAAGAAAAGGAAAGGGAAGGGAGGGAAGGGACTGGAAGCATGTGACTCACCAACACAGGGTGAAGACATGAGCATGCAGTAGGGAACGTGCAGGTGGCAGAAGCAAAGGTATGATTTACACGTGGGGGAAACACAATTATGAGCAACAGCTGAGACATAAACCACAGCAACATTTCTCCTTTATTTTGTTTTCTCTTTTTTTTTCTGTAACACTGTATTGAACCGAAGATCTTGCACTGAGCTATACCCATCTTTTTTTTTCTGTAACACTGTATTGAACCAAAGATCTTGCACTGAGCTATACCCATCTTTTTTTTTTTTTTTTTTTGAGACAGGGTCTCACTAAAATACCCAGACTGCCTGTGAACTTGTGATTCTCCTGCCTGAGCTTCCTTAGTAGTGAAGATGACAGGCTTGCATCATCATGCCCAGTTCACCTACAATAATATTTCTATAAATTAAAAAATACATGTGGAAATTCCCACTACATTTGAACAAGCTAAAATTGAAACGCCAAGGCAAGATTTATTTGCAATTTAGACCAATATGCTAATTTCTGCTTATTTATTGAGACTTTTCAAAGTACAACTTAATATGTATTTTTCTAACATAAATATGCATAAGATCTAGTTATAATCAATACCATTATGTAAACAGACTGCAAAAGTGACAACAAAAGTTTAAGGCTGTTTTGTTGATAATAATAAATTCAGAGGTCATCAGTTTATACAACACCACTTTAATTTCATGTTTATAATACTAAGTTGACGCAAAAGTTAGTGAATTAACTTAGACAAGAATACTTTTGAAATGGATGTGTTCTTGCATCAAAGTGACATCAATATTTCTAAAATAAAAGAAGTTTGTCAATTTGTATGTAAATTTCCCCCCCTTTGGTACTGGGGATCAAACTCAGGACCTTGTGCTTGCTGGCCAGGCACAGCGCCACTGAACTACATCCCTGGCCCTGTCCGTAAATATTAAAGGAAAATAATTTCCAGGATTTGATTTGATTATCAGAAAACTTGTAAGAATGATGAAAACAGCTTTGAATTTACTTTCTTGACTGTAAATTCTATGACATCTAAATACAGAATACTTTGGTTGAAAATTTAGAATCCATATTAAGATATGCTATAAGAGCAAAATACATGCTGGATCTTGAAGACAGTACAAAAAGGAACATAATATATCTCAGTAATTTTTATACTTATTACATGCTGAAATGATAACATTTTGGGTATATTGGTTTGTGTATTAAAATTATTTTTAAAGTATATACATGTATATATATGTAAATGTATGTATATATGTATATATAGTTGGTTGGTTCAGTGGTAGAGTGCTTGCTTAGCATGTGTAAAGTCCTGGATTCATTCCCCTATACGGGGGGGAGGGAGAGAGGGAAAGAGGGAGAGAGAAGAGAGAGAGAAAGATAGATATGCATACCAGAAGCATTATTGTACACATTACAGGTGCAGTAACAAACACCTACAACCCAGCTACTCAGAATATGCAGATGAGGAACACAGGAGAGCACAAGTTTGAGGTTTGCCTGGGAAACTTAGTGAGATCCTGTCTCAAAATAAAAATTTAAGGCCAGAGATTTAGCTCAGTGGTTCCTGCGTCTGCCTTGCAAGCGCAAGGTCCTGAGTTGAATCCCAGGTAACCACATACAATGCTGGGCTTGGTGATTCATGCCCACCAGTAGTCAATACCACATACCACAGTGCCGGGTGGGGTGGCTCATGCCTGTAATCCCAGCACTCAGGAAGCAGAGGCAGGAGGATTGCTGAGTTCGAGGCTTGCCTGGACTACATAGTGAGCTCAGGGCCAGCCTGAACTACAAAGCGAGACCCTGTCTCAAAAATAAATGAATAAATAAATTAAAAAAATAAAAATAAATAAAAATTTAAAAGGGCTGAGGATCTGGCTCAGAGGTATACCACTTGCCTAGCATATATAAGGTCCTGAGTCCAACCACCAGTCCCTCAACCTCTTACCCGCCCCCAAATTAGTGCATACAAACCAAAAATACCTACGAAAAATATTTGATGATTGCCTAAGATGTGTAGGTGGATGAAGCAAAATGATAAAGGAGAGAAAAGAAATACTAAAACAAGAAAGGCTTTCCATGGGCCATCGATGAAAGAAAACCATGAATCAGAATAATTAACCCCCTCCTCTAAATACTTTTTTTACCAAGGAGGGAAGAAAAAGAGGACTAGCAAAAAACCTTAAAGTCACAGTGATCCTTAACGCCCACAGCTTCAAAGATAAAGGCGAAAAAAGCAGGAGGATATATTTATAATCACATCAAAGTCTACAGGAGCACGGGCTGTCAGAACACTAAGTCATTTCCTCCAAGTTCATTGCCTTGCATAGACGGAGAAGGTGATCCGCGTTTGGTCTAATAATTAGACTCACCCAACACCAGTGTAAGTGGGTAGAACTCCGTTCTGTGCTGTAAGGAGGACAGTGCCACCTAGCGATGCATCTGTTAACTAAATCCGCGAGATGCACACCGCGAGGCCAAGACCTAAAGGAGATCTAAAAAAGAGGGCTGAACAGCTGGTAGTTGGCAAAGCGATTGAATGTCACAAAACATCAGAGAGTAGGTCAGAATCCTCACTAGTGATCCAAACTCCATTCTCCTGGACGTGCTGCTTGGCAAAGGGGACAACAGAGGTCTAAAGAGAAGGAGGTGATTTGTGTGGGTCTTGGCCGACTTGAGACAAGAACTCAGGACACCATGCTAAGGAATGGAAGGAGCTGGGCAGCTAAGAGGGATTCCCTCAGGCAGTAGCCAAGCACTAGCCCAAGGGCATGGAAGTAAGATGGCAGAGATGGCACTCAAAGCATGGGTAGGTCTCAGTAGGGAAAGAGACTCAAACCCTTAGCACTTTTTCTCAGCAAAATGCTGTGCTTTTAATACTACAGATAAAACTTTTCTTGATTTTTCTCTCCACTCACTTCCTCCTTGCCTTCCTGAATTCTCCCTTCTTCCCACACTACCAGAGGCTGTGCCATGGCCAGAGTCACTGATCTCATCTCCAGACTTTCTCTGTAACGCTGGTAGCACCAAAGTTCTACTGCTGGCTGTCTTCCTTTTCTTCTATACCCACATTTTACACATTGACCATCTTTCGAGCACCTGCCGCGTGCCAGTACTTTCACTAAGACGAGTAAGAAGCCATACCTGACCACAGGAAGCAAACCATCTGCTGTGGAGATATATAAACACATGGTTTTACGATGAGGATAAATATACTCACAAAAATTGTACAAGGGATTACATACAAAAGATTCTTGCCTGGGCCGGAGGGTTAGCTCAGTGGTTCCGGCGCCTGCCTCGCAAGCGCAAGGTCCTGAGTTCGATCCCCGGTAACCACATATAATGCTGGGCGTGGAGACACACCCACCAACAATCAACACCGCATACCACAATGCTGGACGTGGTGGCTCACGCCTGTAATGCCAGCACTCGGGAGGCAGAGACAGGAGGATTGCTGAGTTCGCGGCGGCTTGCCTGGGCACCATAGTGAGCTCAGGGCCAGCCTGAACTACAAAGCGAGACCCTGTCTCAAAAGCAAAAAAAAAAAAAAAAAAAAAAAGATTCTTGCCTGGAAAGTCTGTATCTCCATATCTCAATTTCTCTTCCAAATTGTTGGAACTTCTTGTGTTCAGCTGACTTTTAGACATCTCTCATCTGAGACGCTCTGAATTCAGTTCAGTTGGCCATCTGTATCATCCATGGATTTACCCAATTGCAGATAGAAAATATTTGGGACAGGGGCTGGAGATTTAGCTCAGTGGTTCCGGCGCCTGCCTCACAAGCACAAGGTCCTGAGTTCGATCCCTAGTAACCACATACAATGCTGGCCGTAGTAACTCACTCCCACCAGCAATCAATACCACATACCACAGTGCCAGGCATGGTGGCTCATGCCTGTCATCCCAGCACTCGGGAGGCAGAGACAAGAGGATTGCTGAGTTCCAGGCTTGCCTGGGCTCTATAGTGAGTTCAGGGCCTGCCTGAACTACAAAACGAGACCCTGTCTCAAAAAACAAAAAATATTTGGGACAAACTTGCATCTGTACTGAATACGTACAGAATTCTTCTCTGTAATTGTTCCCTAAATAATATGGTGTATCAACTATTTACTTAGCATTTACATTGTAATAGTTATTATAAGTAATCTAAGGGTGATTTAAAGCATGAGATGATGTGCATAGTTTATATGTAAATACTGCTCCATTTGATATAAAGGACTCAAGTGTCCATGGATTGGATTTTAGTATCCACTGGGGATCTTGGGATCAACCCTTCAGACACTAAGGGATGATTATATATTTTTAAAACTAGCTCATCTGCCATCTGCCAAATCATGTACCTATAACACAAACAACAAAATCTACTCAAGGCAACTCTGACATACACTCAAGACTGAAATACAATTGTCTTTATTTATTCATTTCTGTGCAATATTTTTTAAAGAAAAATGAAAGTCTCCCTAGAATCTAGCTGGGAAAAGGAGCAACAAAGCAACCTCCCCAGATGATATAGATATTTTTTTAATATAGCAGTGAGTTATATATGCCCTTTTGAAGAAAACAAGATAGTAGCCAGTACAGTCATTTGATTTATTCTTTTGTTCCTAAATCAGCAAGAAGATTGCTAGTTAAGTTGAATATCTTCTGGAGAACAAGGAAGAATATTTGGATAAGAATATTTCTTAGGCTGGAGATTTAGCTCAATGGTTCCCAGTGCCTGCCTGGCAAGTGCAAGGTCCCTAGTTTGATCCCCAGTAACCACATACAATACCAGGTGTGGTGACTCACACCCAACAGCAATCAGTACCACATACCACAGTGCCAGGCATGGTAGCTCATGCCTCAATCCCAGCACTCAGGAGGCAGAGGCAGGAGGACTGGTGAGTTCCAGGCTTTCCTGGGCTCCATAGTGAGCTCAGGGCCAACCTGAACTACAAAGCAAGACCCTGTCTCAAAAAAAAAAAAAAGAACATTTCTCACTTCAAATTAGTGATGCTAGACTATTTTAATTTTCCAGTTTATTTCAGTTTCAATGATCTATAATCCCAAAAAAAGCTAGAATGGCCTAAGCTTCCTAGCAGCCTCTGTGCCTCATTCCCAATTCATGTAATCCTCAGATGTTAGCATGATCTCTAAAATTCCCTTCCCAGAGCTGGTGATTTAGTGTAGTGGTTCTGGTGTCTGCCCGGCAAGCACAAGATCCTGAGTTCAATCCCCAGTACCACATATCACAATGCTGAGCATGATGGCTCACACTTGTAATCCCAGCACTTGGGAGGCAGAGGCAGGAGAATTGCTGAGTTCCAGGCTTGTCTGGGCTACATAGTGAGTTCAGGGCCAGCCTGAACTACAAAGTGAGATCCTGTCTCAAATTAAATTAAATTCCTTTCCCAGGAGGTCACTCTTCAACTCAATCACTACCAGCAACTTCCTAGATCTATTGTATCAAATCTAAAGTTACAGGCCTGGAACTCAGAGGTTTTAAATCAACCATCCTAATACTACCCTTTCAAGCAAGTTTTACAGCCCCATTTCAAAAAGCTAATTTGCTTACATAAGGTCCCCTGACGTTCTTGTTTCTTTCATTCTTTCAGCTTTAAACTAGCCCTCCTAGTCTTTGGCCACTTAGAAAACCTCAGACTTCACATCAACCAAGGTGAATTTTCTTTCTTTAAAAAAAAAAACTAATACATTTTATTTTATCCCAACTCCTCCCTGAAGCATCCCCCCATGTACAAAAGCTTTGTTTCCTTTCTTTTCCCTTCTATTTCCACTTTTTTTTAGTCCTTCATTCCTTCCTTGCTCTCTTCCTTGTTCCTCTTCCCATTTTTGAATATTTTCTTCCCATTTCCCAATATTTGTTATACATTTTAGTTCTCATTTCCACTTTTGATTTTTCACACCACAGAAACAATGTAGTATTTAAACACGTGTCAAATTTATTTCACTTAAGAGTATGGTCTCAAGGTGCATCCATTTAGCTCTAATTTCTCAAGCTCATGTACTACTCTTTATGGCAGAGTAGCACTCCATTGTATAAAAACTCACATCTTCTTTATTCATTCATCAATTGATGGACTTTTGGCCTATTTCTAAGATTTAGCTATTAGAAACTGTGCTGCTGTAATTATGAGTGTGGATATATCGCTGTGGTATGATGCTTTTTAATTCTTTCAGGAAGATACCAAGAAGAGGAATAGCTGGGACAAAAGAAACCTCTAGTTTTGGTTTTTTGATGAATTTCCCACAGTGATCGCACCAGTCTACATTCCACCAACAGTGAAGAAGTGTTCCTTTACCCCTACATCCCCCCCAACTTTTTTTGTGTGTGTCGTACTGGGAATCAAACTTGGGTCCTTGATGCTTCCAAGATAGGCGCAGCAGTATCACTCGAGCTAAATCCCCAGCATCCCCCACAACGTTTTTTGTTTTTTTGCTTTTTGAGACAGGGTCTCGCTTTGTAGTTCAGGCTGGCCCTGAGCTCACTATGGTGCCCAGGCAAGCCGCCGCGAACTCAGCAATCCTCCTGTCTCTGCCTCCTGAGTGCTGGGATTACAGGCGTGAGCCACCACGTCCGGCATTCAACATTTGTTTTTGATTGATTTCTTGATAAGGAGCCACTCTTTCTGGAGATGAAATCTCAGCATTGTTTAGTTTGCATTTCACAAATGACCAGTGATGCTGAACATATATTCATTTGCCATTTCTAATTCTTCATCTGAGAAGGTTTTTTTCCATTTCAGATGCCCATCTTCAGATTTGGTCTTCAAATTGGGGGGGTGATTTTTTGTGTTCTTTATATATTCTATCTAGTATATGTGCTGCCGAAGCGAGCACTATATATTCTATCTAATAGTCCTTTATCTGATGAGTAGCTGCTTTAAAAAAATGTTTTTTTCTTTTTTGAGACAGGGTCTCGCTTTGTAGTTCAGGCTGGCCCTGAGCTTACTATATAGCCCAGGCAAGCCTTGAACTCAGCAGTCCTCCTGTCTGTGCCTCTCAAATGCTGGGATTACAGGCGTGAGCCACCATGCCTGGCTCTTTTTTGAGACAAGGTCTTGCTTTGTAGTTCAGATTGGCCCTGAGCCTCTGTGTACCCCAGGCAAGCCTCACACTCGGCAATCCTCCTGTGTCTACTTCCCGAATGGTAGGATTACAAGTGTGAGCCACCACACCCTGCACTGTAATATATGGTGTTGATTGCTGGTGGGCATGAGTCACAACACCCAGTATTGTTGTATGTGGTTATCAGTGATTGAACCAGGGACCTTGAGCTTGCTAGGCAGGTGCTGGAACCACTGAGATAATCTCTGGCCCTGGTAAAATGTTTTTCACACAATGGGTTTTCTCTCCACTCAGTTGATTGGTTTCTCCTGTTGTGTAAAAGCTGTTTAATAAGGTCCCACTTGTTGATTCTTTGTAGCATTTTCTATGTAGTCTGGGTTTTGATGATGAAGTCTCTGCCTACTACTATTTCCTCAGCCATTCTATTCTCTCTTCCAGCAGATTTGTTTTTAATATTTAGATCTTTGATCTATTTCAATTTTAAATTAGTGCATGAAAGATATAGGTTTAGTTTCAGTCTCCAACATGTGGAAAGCCAGTTTGTCCAGCACCATTTATTAAAGAGGCTACCTTTCTTCCAATGAAGGTATTTGGCTCCTTTGTCAAAGATTACATGGCTGAGTATGTCTGGAGTTGTTTCTGCAACTTCTAGTCTATTCCACTGACTCTCTGGTCTATTCTTTTGCCAGCACCCTGCTGGGTTTTTTTTTTTTTTTTTGAGACAGGGTCTAGCTTTGCAGTTCAGGCTGTCCCTGAGCTCACCATGTAGCCCAGGCAAGCCTCGAACTCAGCAATCCTCCTGTCTCTGCCTCCCGAGTGCTGGGATTACAGGCGTGAGCCACCACACCCAGCTACCCTGCTGTTTTTTTATCACAGTAGTTTTGAAATACAATTTAAAATCAGGGATTGTGATACCTCTTGCCTTCCCTTTGTTGCCCAGAATTGACTTTGCTATTCTAGGTCTCTTATGGTTCCAAATGAGTTTTAGAATTTTTTTTTCTAATTCTGTGAGTCAGTTAGAATTTTGACTGGTATTGAATTAAGTCTGTATAACAATTTTGGAGGTTTGGCCATTTTCACTGTGTTAGTTCTTCCTACGCAAGAACAAGGGATATCGTTCCATCTTCTAACAGCCTCTTTGAACTCCTTTTTTTAGAGTACTGTAGTTTTCAATATAGAGGTCTTCTACTTCCTTCATTAGATTGATTCCTAGGTATTTCATTTTTGAAGTGTTATTGTGAAAGGGATTGTATCTCTCATTTCTCTCACTGTGTCATTTATGTAGAGGAAGGCTTCTGTTTTTTTTTTTTTTTTTTTTTTTTTTTTTTTTTTTTTTTTTTTTTTTTTTTTTTTTTTTTTTTTTTTTTTGAGATAGGGTCTCACACTTTGTAGTTCAGGCTGGCCCTGAGCTCACAATGTAGCCCAGGCAAACCTGGAACTCAGCAATCCTCCTGCCTCTGCCTCCCGAGTGCTGGGATTACAGGCGTGAGCCAACACGCCCGGAACTCTGGTATGTGTTATTAATTGCTGGTGGGCGTGAGTCACCACGCCCAGCATTCTATGTGGTTACTGAGATCGAACTCAGGGCTTTGCACTTGGGAGGCAGGTGCTGGAACCACTGAGCTAAATCTCTGGCCCAGGCTTCTGATTTTTTTTTGGAGACAGGGTCTCACTCTGTAGTTCAGGCTGGCTCTGAGCTCACTCAAGGCAGCCTCAAAGTCAGCAATTCTCCTGCCTCTGCCTACCCAGTGCTGGGATTACAGGCCTGAGCCACCACGCCCGGCACTGTGGTATGTGGTATGTGGTATGTGGTATTGATTGCTGGTGGGCGTGAATCTCCACGCACAGCATTGTATGTGGTTACCGGGGATTGTACTCAGGACCTTGCGCTTGCAAGGCAGGCGCCAGAACCACTGAGCTAACCCTGTAGCCCCCAGGCTTCTGATTTTTTTAATGTTGATTTGTATCCAGCTATCCACCTGAATTTGGTTATCAAATCTCAAAATTTTTCAGCACCATTTTTGGGGTCTTATAGGCAGAGTATCATATGTCTGCAAATAATGGTAATTTAACTTCTTCCTTTCTGATCCTTGTTCCTTTTATTCCTTTTTCTTGCTAATTGCTCTAGCTACTGTCCCCAGAATTACACTGAACAACAGTGGATTCAGTAGACATCCGTGTCTTGTTCTGACTTTAGAGAAAAAACTCTAAGTTTTTGTAGGCTTTGTATGATGTTGGCGGTTGGTTTGTCATAGATGGCTTTTATCAGACTGAGATAAAGACTATTAGGCTGGGAATTTAGCTCAGGTGGTAGCATGCCTGCCTTATAAACACACAGGCTCAAATTCAATCCTTGGTGAGGGAGGAAGATAAAGATCATCAATACCAAATTTTTGTAGGCTTTTTTTTTTTTTTGAGACAGGTCTCGCTTTGTAGTTCAGGCTGGCCCTCAGCTCACTATGTAGCCCAGGCAAACCTTGAATCAGCAATCCTCCTGCCTCTGCCTTCCGAGTGGAGTGCTGGGATTATAGGCATGAACCACCACGTCCGACACTGTGGAATGTGGTATTGATTGCTGGTGCACGTGAGTCATCAAGCACAGCATTGTATGTGGTTACCGGGATTGAACTCAGGACCTTGCACTTGCAAGGCAGGCACCAGAACCACTGAGCTAAATCTCCAGCCCAGGCTTTCCTTTTTTATCATGAAAGAGTTTTGGGCCTTGTCAATGCTCTCTCTGCATCTACTGACAAGATCACAGTTTTTATCCTTGGCTCTGTTAATATAGTGTATTATATTTATTGATTTGCATGTGTTAAACAACTCCCTCAATCTCTGGGATAGAACCAACTCGGTCGTGGTGTATAACATTCTTGATGATTTGCTGCATTTGGTTTACCAGTATCTTACTGATTTTTACATCTGTGTTCATTAGGGAGATTGGCCTGTAATTCTTCTCTTTGGCTGGATCCTTCTCTGGTTTGGGAGGGTAATGCTAGTTTCCTGGAATGAGTTTGGGTGTACTGCTTCCCTTTCAATTTCATTAAAGAGTTTGAAAAGTAGCAGCATTAGGTCTCCTAGCTTTTGGCCACTTAGCATACCTCTTATTTCACTTCAACCAAGATGAATTTTCTAATTAGCCAATATTTCAGACATTGCCTGGGCTTTATTTTTTAAGCTTTTACAGTTTATTTATTCACTTATTAAAAATTCAGTCACTGGGCCGGAGGGTTAGCGCAGTGGTTCCGGTGCCTGCCTCACAAGCGCAAGGTCCTGAGTTTGATCCCGGTAATCACATACAATGCTGGGCATGGAGACTCAAACGCCCACCAGCAATCAATACTACATACCACAGTGCCAGGTGTGGTGGCTCACGCCTGTAATCCTAGCACTCGGGAGGCAGAGGCAGGAGGATTGCTGAGTTTGAGGCTTGCCTGGGCTACATATGAGCTCAGAGCCAGCCTGAACTACAAAGCGAGACCCTGTCTCAAAAAAAAAAGAAAAAAAATTCAGTCACCACAGATAGTCACTGCAGAATCTTGCTGCCAGCACTAATGATGACCTTTTCAGTCCTCCTGAATTTCCTCATTGTTCTTACATGCCTTTTGTATTTCCTTGAGGTTCTATTCTTCTCATATAGGCCATGTCTTCCAAGTCCAATTTTGAGATTTTCATTTGTGCAATCCAATGAATCATATATTATGCCCAAGCCAATTATCTTGCACCTTCAAAATGGGTTTCAATGCAAATACAAAAGTGACAGTGTGGTCATATACATTCTGGTTATTTTTCCCTGAATTTCTGTTTTGGGTATTACTGCCTTCCCCAGGATGAAGGCCTTCAATGACAATTTGTTTCTTCTGAAGTAGCTGATTGGTCATGAACTTCCTGATTCAAACAGTGCTGGGTCATTCATAATGGCAGCCAACTCCTCAGGCATCCAAGGAGGAAAAGTTCTCTTGCTGTTGCATATAAGATTATAAAAGTTACAATCATAATACATATTAGTCCTTAGTGAAGAAGGGGAAGACAAATTGGACATTGTGGCACATGACTAAAATCCCAGAATTTGAGAAACTAAATCAGGAGGTTTTAAAATTTGAAAGAGAGAGAGAGAGAGAGAGAGAGAGAGAGAGAGAGAGAGAGAGAGAGAGAGAGAGAGAGAGAGAGGAGGAAAGAAAGACAGAAAGAAGGAAAGAAGGAAAAGAAGGAAAGAGAAAGGAAAGGAAGGAAGGAGGGAAGGAAGGGAGAAAGAAAGAGGCATTTAGATGTGTATCTGTAGGTAAAAAACATAGTTTATATAGGATTCTTTAATATCCATGATTTTAGGAATCCACTAGGGGTCTCAGAATGTACCCTCAAGGGATAAAGGCAGAGTTCTGTATTCTATTTATTCGTTAAACAAGTAATAGTGAGTGCCTAAAAAGTAGCAGATATGTACTGGTGTGTAGAATATAGCTATGAACAAGGCATTCAGGGCTTCTGCCTTCATGGACCTTATAGGCTAGAGAAGAAGTGGACAGTTAAACAATGATCACAACGAAGGTAATAGAGTTATGACCCCTCTGGTAGCACCATGGCAAAGCAGAGAAAGCCAACCTATTCCAGTGGGTCAGAAAAGATCTACAATAAACAGTCTTTTTGGAAGATAAGCAGAAACAACCAGGTAAAGAGTGGAATTAAAGAATATCCTAGGCAGAGAGTGAACCATATATGCAAAAGCCTCTCAAGGCAAGTAAGTGGGTCAAGAAGTTCCACACAAGTGGAAGGTAAAGAATATAAAGGGGAGAGGTGGAGAAACAAAGAAGAAAAACAAACCAAGGACTAGACCTGGGAGGACTTTATAAGAGGAGTTAAAAAGTTTGTATTGAATCTCTGGCATGGTGGCTTGTGCCTGTAATCCCAGCACTAGGGAGGCAGAGACAGGAGGATTGCTGTGAGTTTGAGGGTATCCTGGGCTACATAGTAAGTTCAGGGCCAGCCTGAACTATAAAGCGAGACCCTGTCTCAAAAAAAAGTTTGTACCGTACCCCCGAGAATGAATCGGGGAGAGGCTGTATAGAGAGGGAGCTCTGACATAATATTTCTGGAAGTAGCAAAGACTAGAGGCAGGAAGAAACATGAAGGTATATTTAGTTAAAATTGGTAGGTTTTTATGACATTTTGGGAGGGTAAGGAATCAAATACACCACCTTAAGATGTGATACTTTGGACCGGAGATTTAGCTCAGTGGTTCCAGCACCTGCCTCACAAGTGCAAGGTCCTGAGTTCGATCCCAGTGACCACATATAATGCTGGGCGTGGTGACTCAGGCCCACCAGCAATCAATACCACATACCACAGTGCCAGGCATGGTGGCTCACGCCTGTAATCCCAGCACTTGGGAGGCAGAGACAGGAGGATTGCTGAGTTGGAGGTTCGCCTGGGTTACATAGTGAGCTCAGGGCCAGCCTGAACTACAAAGTGAGACCCTGTCTCAACAACAACAACAACGACAACAACAAAAGATGTGATACTTTGGCACATTAAATTTTTTGGTTTAAAAAACCCTGAAAAACAGCAAGAAGGACAACCTGACCCTTTTTTTTTTTTTAGATGTTGAAAAGAAAACTCAGGACCTTCTACATTAACCAAGTCCTCTACCACTAAGGTATACCTCCAGCCAAACCTTTCTCTCTTTCCCCAAAATCAGAACATAAAACTTTCACTTGAAAGGTACCCTTCTATGCCAGAACAATGACATTCACCATAGATGAGAGTCAAGACTGAAAGAAATCTGTGCAAACCTTGTGAAATGCACCCTTGTCTTCCTAGTCACTTTTCTACAATTAACTGTCCTAGTTTCTTTCTTTTGTTTTAATGTTTTCACAATTTACTATTCTTTGGACAACCTCAAATATAAGCATTGGTGTCTATTTGCTTTTTTGGGTCTTTATTTTTCTTGTGAAGTATTCCATGTACAAGCAAAATTAGTAAATAAAATTGTAGATTTTTCTCCTGGGAATCCCAGTCAAAAACCCTAAGAAAGTAGAGAAACCCTACTGAGCTAAAGAAAAAGAGAGGCTTCTGGTTAAGGCAACAGAGAAGTTGCTGCTGCGTTAAACTGCAATCAGGTTATCTTTCAAGCATGGGGTTCCACTGTGAATGGAGTAAACAAAATGCCTTTGAGGTATCCAGATAAAGATGAAGATGTCTAGTTGGCAGAAAAGCATTTGGATCTGGAGCTCTAAAACGTGGTGTGGCTAAGAATACTTTTTTTTTTAATCCCCCGATACTAGAGATTAAACCCAAGACCTCTCCACTATGTTTTTCCCCAGCCCGTTTTATTTTTTGAGTCAGGGTCTCCCTAGGTCTTAAATTGCTCAGGCTGGCCTCAAAGTCGCAATCCTCCTGTCTCAATCTCCCAGAATGCTGGGATAACAGCTGTGCACCACTTTATCTGGCTTGTTGAACAAATTTGTGCCTAAAATTTCTATGCCTAAGCCAATGTAGTTGTCTAGTGAGTCTATGGGATTCTGGCAAGGGCTTCTGAGGAACTTCATTTTCAATTTCATTTGATTTTAACTATTTAAACTCTAAATAGCTTGTGATTACTACGTAGATCAGCATAGAATTCTATTCCAATACTGATTCATCCAGCATTCTACTAATAGAACAGGACACATGACAAGCACCATTTTAGCACTGGCCCATCATGAGGTAACCATTCTATATGCAGTGTTGAAAGCAGTGACCCACTCTAATTTCATTTCATTGGTGTGCAAAGTATGAACCAGACATTTCCAGACAAGGAAATCTATCATGAGTCTCACATTTAACTTAAAGAATTCCTGAATAGAAAATTAACATTCAAAAAAACGTACTCTTTGTCTGCTGAAAATCACAATTTTAGTAATTCCTTGGTTCATTATTTTGGAGCCGGGGAAAAGAAATCTGACAGAGCCTAGCGGTAGTATGGTAGACCCAGCCATATGTCACATCTGCTGATGCATTTAATTCTTTCAGTCATTTTAGAATAAGCAAAAAGAACCTCAGAGAGGTTAAAATTTACTAATAACCTTTAACTAGTGCTAGAGATTAAAAATTCAAAATCAGCCCACTAGATACTCAACACTACATTTTTTCCAATATATCAGATGGCATCTTCTATCAAGAATAAATTTCTAGCAGGATATGATGGCATGCGCCTTCCAGCAACCCAGAGGCTGAAGCAGGAGGAACCCTATAAGCTCAAGGCCCGCCTGGGATACATGGTAAATTCAAGGCCAACCCTAACTACATAATGAGACCCTGTCTCAAAAAAGGGGTGGGGGCTGGGGATTTAGCTCAAGTGGTACTGCACCTACCTTGGAAGCACAAGGGCCCGAGTTCAATCCTCAGTACTGCCAAAAAAAAAAAAAAAAAAAGGTAGGAGGGTACCAAATTTAAACTCAGAAAAATAAGGTAAAAAGAGAAAAAGGAAGGAAGGAAGGAAAAGCAAGAGATGTAGCTTAGTGAGAAGGCCCTCGGTGGGGGCAGGAGTCTGAAAAAAATACCAAAAATTTCTAACTGCTTTTGAGACTTTCCATCATTTGGTCACTTAAATAACTACTTCCAGTTAACGTCTTACTCTTTTACCAGGCTGATCTCAACTCTCCTGCCTTCATTTACACTGTCATATAATTCAACTCACCCTTCAAGTTCCAGTTTAAATCTTTTTTCCTTACTCATTTTAATCCCTATTAACTTTTACCTCCTCTGAATTTTTACTTCGTTTAAAATGGAGACTACATATGTAGCAATCTTTGTCATACTGCTTTTCCTTAAACCATAGTCTCTTTGAGGACAGCGCACCCTACACGTTTGTGGAGTGGCAATCCTCCCAAATTTACTCCGATTTTCCACAGAGCTGTACTTTTGGAATGGATGAATAACCCATAAAGAAAAACACTTCTTGGTTAATTAAATCAGCTTCAATTGTAGTGTCTTCCCTTTACCTTAATCTGTCTTGCACGAATTAATCCAGAAGGGCGGAGCAACAACTTCAGAGAGCAACTCGGCCCCTTAACGCAACCCGCCCACTTCCTCACGCCACGCCCAGCATTCTGGGAGTTGATAGGGTGTGGCCCCAGTTTAGCAAAACCCCGCGATCAGCGTGCCGTGCGTGAGTGAAGGCGTGGTTGAGAAGAGTCTACGAGTAGAGCAAAACTCGGTAATTTCCGGTAGCTCTCGGCAATTTCCGGTAACGGTCTGTTCCTCCGCCGACTCGACTCGGGTATTTCCGGTCTCTTTCGAGATTTTCCGTCAGGTTGCCGCTTGGGTCTCCACACTTCGGATATTTCCGTGCCCCGCTCGGAGGTGCTCGGAAGTCGTTCGGCTTCCCCCATCCCCCGGTAACGGTCGCTGGTGAGTTTAAATGAGCCGGGGCTGGCTGGGCCGGAGCCGCTACGGGGGGGTGCCTGAGGCACTGCAGAAAGTGGGCCTGACCCTGAAGGATGACGGTGCTGCAGGAACCCGTCCAGGTAATGATAACCCCTTTCTCTGAGGTTTGGCTCTCAGTCGTTCGCGAAGCAGCGTTTGGCCACTTCGCGGCCTGGTGCGGCCTAGGCCCGGCTCCTTCTCCCGCTTCTCTTGCCGCGGATCTTGCCTGACTTCCGTCACTCCCGAGGCCTTGCCCGCAACCTGAACCGTCTTACCTCAGGTCCGACGTTACTCCTGCTCTCTGTGTGAGTGGGGTTGGCGGAAATACCCCTTTTTCGGTCGGAGCCCACGTCCGACTGTCCCCCCTGTTAGTGTTAAGGCCCGGCCTGGCAGGAGGCTAGAGATGAGGGCCCGAAAAGGCCCCTGAGGAGCCCTGTTCCCTAAAGGATGTTTGTGAAGCACCTTTAAACAGCTGGTACATTGTGCATGGGAGTGGGACCAGGTTGCGGCGGTGGGATTTTTGCTGTTGTTTTTTGTTTTCTGTGAGAGGGTGGAGGGAGGTAGGATCGATATTTTTAATTTAATTTCTAGCTTGGTAACAAGACTACTTAGCCCACGTTACCTTTCTTACGCGGTGGATTTCCCGCTGGACAGGGATGATATGAGAAGAAAGAAGCTTGGTGCTGAGGTACAAGCACCTATACAAGGGGAAGGAGTGGGAAGGGCAAATTTGTTTTTTTCCATCACCTGTGACAGGGATCAGAAGCATTTTATTGTGCATTTGTATAAAGGTGTTTAGGAATCGAAAGATGATGGTTTTTCATCCATTTCGCTGACCTTTACCTCACCAAGATGTACTTTGCCGCTCAGTACTCTGTTGTAAGGGAACAAGTCCTATTGCATTTTAAGTGCGAGGTGCAGTGCCAAGTCATCCCCCCCTCCATCTGAAGGAATGAAATCTTTTGTCCCATGAGGATGGACCAAGTATGAGAGACTTTAGTCCCATCATTATGATTTTTGACTTGATCAGAAGAAATGTCGCCTGTCAACTGCTGTCAAGTCTTGAAGTTTAAAGTTATACAACTAATGAATTTATAAAAAATCCCTTCATATTGCTCTTGATAAACGTGTGATGCCAAATAGTAAATTTTAATATCTCATTATTCCTTATTTCCTTAACTTTTCTTCACAATATGAAATACTTCTGCTAGTTTGACTTCATTTCCACCTCTTTACATAATAACAGACATTAGTGTTAATTCCTAAGGGAAATTGAGGTGTTTGTAAATTCTGTTCTTCCAAAGCTGTTTTCTTTCCAAATTTCTCTTCCTGGTTATAGGACCCATTTTAAGGTTTTGTTTGTTTGAGGCCTACCATGAAATTAAGTGAGTAAACAGACTACTCACTTTATGTTTCATGACCTTCTAATTTTGTTTTAATGATTCTTTTGCCTTTCTAGACCCAAAAGCTGTTGAAAGTATCAAAGTACAGTCATTTCATTGATATATATAACCACTATTTAATATAATCTCAACTTGCATAGGATAAAACAAAAATATTGGCCTATTCTAGATAGCCATAAAGTACCTTATTTTTTATTAAACTAGTCTTACCTTTAATACACTTAGGTAATTTTTATGCTTAAAAGTCAAATTTGTCTTTTCTCTCTCCCATATTAGCTTTCTCCAGTAGATTTTAGGATTTAGGAAGAAGTTTTAGGCTATTCCTAGGTGAAAATGTTGGTTGTAATTTATAGAACAAAAGGAAGCAGATTATGAAGGTTTCTGACAGTAGAGAAACAAGCAACTTTGACTACAGTTACAAAGGTAAATTGATCAGAAATAATGCTTAAAATGGGCAAAAAACTAGGGAGAAAATAAAAATAGGACAAAAAAATAAGATCACTTTAAAAAGGATTGAGTCCTTGTATTTGAAAAGGAGTAAGACTAAGTTGGAAAATTTGTTTGCTTTTTTGGAATGTCTGAAGGTTCAAGGTATCTCCAGGCATAGGAAAAAGCTGACAAAAAAATGAACAACTGTTTCTGTTTCTTGTTCTTTAGAGTATCAACATGAACTAGTGGCATATATGCCTATGTAAGTCTCTTCCCAGATTATCTTTCATAGAAAAGTATTACTTTATATTTGAGTCTTTACAAAAAGTTTCTTATATCATGAGACCAAAGTTCTGTATTTATTTATGGTACCTGGGCCTTCACACTGAGTTATACCCCTACCTCTTTTAAAAATTTTTATTTTGGGGCTGGGGATTTAGCTCAAGTGGTACCGCACCTACTTTGGAAGCACTAAGGGCCCGAGTTTGATCCCCGCTACTGCGAAAAAGAAAAATAAATAAATTTTTATTTTGAAAGAAGGTATTGCTAAATTGCCCAGGCTGAACTCAAACTTGGAATTCTCCTGCCTTAGTCTTCCCGAGTGCTGGGATTCTAGGGATGCCCAGCTAGTTATTTTGCTTTTAATGGTAACTGGAAAAGTTACAGTGGCCCAAATGACTTGAATCAGTGCTAATTTGGATGTTTATAAAAGTCACCTGATAAAATTGGTTTTCTAAAAAAAAAAAAGATTCTGTATAGATTTATATCTATATATTCTGAACAATCACTGGGGTAAGATTTCACAGAAGGACTCAGTAAATTTGTAAGCAAGCCTTTTGATAAGTCATTTCAATAAACAATTTAGTAATTGACTACTATCTACTCTGTGATATTGTAGATCTGATTAGATAATGAAGTACTTTTGATTGGAAAAATACATCCACAGATGGTATCTAACATTAATACAAAGGGTACTATACTTTGATTACTGTGTGGAAAAATAATGAAAGGGCCAAGAGTAAGTATGACTGCCTCGGAGATGTGAGTAATCTAAAGTGAGGTAAGAATAGAGTAGAAAAGGAGTAGATAAATTCAAGAAATGCTTTTTTTTTTTTTTTGAGACAGGTCTTGCTTTGTAGTTCAAGCTGGCCCTGAGCTCACTATGTAGCCCAGGCAAGCCTCAAACTCAGCAGTCCTCTTGCCTCAGCCTCCCAAGTGCTGGGATTACAGGCATGAGCCACCACATCCAGCAAGAAATGCTTTTGAGGTCAAAATTTAAGAAATACTTGGAAGATAGAACCAATAAGATATGGAAATTTATTTGGTGGTGAAGTATCAAAAATGACTGCCTGACTGGCAGTAGTGCTTACCTATCATAACAACATTTGAGAGGGCGAGGCAGGAGAATCCTTGAGTTCAAGGTCAACCTGAGCTACTTAGTGAGACTGTCATGAAAACAGGAAAAAAAAAAAATCCCTGAATTTCATTTTGGTGGTGCCATTTAAGAAATGGAGATTTCTGTGAGAGTGGGGACAGATTTGAAGGAGGGCAATTAAAAAATTGTTTTAAATTAAGTTGGCGATATTCCTACTAAATAGGAATACAGAAATAGAACTCTTAATTTTGTGCCAGTTTTAGTCTTACTGAGAAATATGAATGCTTATAATGGATGCTTTTACAAGTCAATATAAATTTGCCCACATAATGAATTCAAGAATGGAGAATCCTGTGGGCAAGAAAAATGAGAATGGGCCTCCTGAAGCAGAACTTTAAACCTAAGAAGATGAAAAAGAGTTCATATTCATAGGGTAAGAATGTTCAAGGCATGAACAAAAGTCCAAAGATGAGAATGTTGTTTTAGGAGGAAAGAACACTAAAATGTTGTGAATTTGGCTAGACTGGAAGTTGAGAACAGGAAGAGAAAGGGCATACAGTCAAGTGCATAGTTAGATTACAAGGGACTTAACTGCCAGGCCGAGAAGTTTAAATGTAGTATGTAATGAACAGCCATTGTATGAGCAAAAGGATATTTGGGCAGAAGAATTATGTAATGAAAACAGTTGGGAATATTAATCTGGTGCTACTTGCAAAAAGGAAAAAAAATGAGTTAGAGATGTAAATAAATTGGAGATAAACTACAAGTTGAATAACTCGTGGTAATGTAGATTGACGTTTAAAAAATTTGGCATTTTGGATAAACTAATATTTTTAGGGAAAGGAGGACATTGTAGGGTGTTTCAGTGACCCTGGACTTTACCCATTGGATGCCCCTTCATTTTTGGCAACCAAAAATGCTTCCCTGAAATTGCTAAATGAGGATGGGGGCAGAAATTACTCAATTGAGAACCAGGGCCAAAGAGCTAAATGAATTAGAATTCTAAAAACTAGAATAATGTAATGTGTACTATGAAAATTCCTTAGTGGTGTTTGGGGCGGGTGTTGACTCTGGTTTTCCCTGTACCTTCTTATTTTGTCTGAAATTCCTATTACCCATTGCTTTTATGGTCTTAAAAGGCAGTTTTTTGGGGGAACAAAAACAAAATAACTTACAGTAATCACTTGTAAGTCAGAGTACAACTTACAGGTTTGTCTACATTTAAAATAATATTTCACATTTAAAACTTTATGCTGATTATTTATCTTTTTTTTTTTTGAGACAGGGTCTCACTTTGTGGTTCAGGCTGGCTCTGAGCTCACTATGTAGCCCAGGCAAGCATGGAACTCAGCAATCCTCCTGCCTCTGCCTCCCAAGTGCTGGGATTATAGGCATGAGCCACCACGCCTGGCACTGTGGTATGTGGTATTGATTGCTGGTGGGCGTGAGTCTCCATGCCCAGCATTGTATGTGGTTACCGGGAATCGAACTCAGGACCTTTCGCTTGCGAGGCAGGCACTGGAACCACTGAGCTAACCCTCCGGCCCAACTGATTATTTATCTTTTAAATTAATGCAGTCAATAACTTAAGACATTAATCAATGGGCTTTTTCTCCTTAAACATTTTGTTGAGAGGAATGTTACTCTTGGCTTTGTAATTTTTAACAACATTTTATCCACCTGGCTTTAATTTATAGCACTCTAGTCATAAGGCACTGAATAATTTTTTTTTTTTTTTTTAGTAACTGTACTGGGGATCAAAGCCAGGGCTTCTCACATGCAAGGCAAGTACTGTACCACTGAATGATAACCCTAGGCTTTTTAAAAAATTTTTATTTTAAGGCAGGGTCTTACTAAATTGCCCAGGCTAGATTCAAACTTGCAATTTCCTGCCTCAATTTCCTGAATAGATTAAATTAAAAGTGTATACCACTATGCCCAGGTTGAGAGTTACTCTTTTAGGGAGAGATCCACACCCTCCAGAGGTAGATCAATAAATAGCTAGGTAACTGATTTTTAGGTCGCTCATTGTCAACCAATAACTTGTAGTGCTTTAGGAAATAATCCATTGGCCACCCCATGCCCCACAAAAGACACCATCACTCAGAATTTAGGAGTAACTGAGGAAAGCGGTTATGGAGGCTGTATGTCTCTGAGTGGCAGGTTTAACTTCTTGGACTTATAAAAGTTTTAGTTGGCCAACTTCCGTATCTCTGATGTTTTCAAGAATTGGTTAAAAAGAGAAAAATGAGGTTGTTCTAACCAAAGCTCAATTTTAAATCAGAGGAGGGTAAGACTTTTGAGTGTGATACTTTTCTCTTTATTTTTTTTATTTTTTATTTTTTTTGAGACAGGGTCTCGCTTTTAGTTCAGGCTGCCCCTTAGCTCACTATGTAGCCCAGGTAATCCTCGAACTCAGCAATCCTCCTGTCTCTGCCTCCCGAGTACTGGATTACAGGCGTGAGCTACCATGCCTGGCCTCTTTAATTTTTTTAAAAAGACAAAATATAGAAGAAATCAACATTCTAGGACTTTAGCTTTGGTATATATGTGTCAAATTTTCCTGGTGATCCATGGTAGCTGGTGAGTCCCTTGGGTCATTTATGGCCCATATGTTACTGAATAAGCAATTACAACAGAGTTGCTATGGAAATATTACAAACAAAGTATAAATCGTATTTATTGCATTTGTTTAGATTAAGAGTCTGGAAAGAGAGTTGTTTTTTTGTTTGTTTGTTTGTTTTTGAGACAGGGTCTCCCTTTGTAGTTCAAGCTAGCTCTGAGCTCACTATGTAGCCCAGGCAAGCCTCGAACACAGCAATCCTCCTGTCTCTGCCTCCCGAGTGCTGGGATTACAGGCATGAGCCACCACGTCCGGCGGAGAGATATTTTAAGTGCTGAATGTATGCCAGTGAGTGTATAGGGAACACTATGTATCAACCTTTATAACTCATACAACAACTCCAAGAAATATAGCTCCTTGTAGGCATGGTAGTCCATACCTGTAATCCCAGCACTTGGAAGGCTGAGGCAGGAGGATCGCCATGCATTCAAAGCAGTCAGGGTTACCTCATAAACTCAAGACCAGCCTGAAATACATAGCTAGACCCTATCTCAAAAAGAGAAAAAGAAAGAAAAAAGTATAGCCCCTATTTTTCAGATAAGGAAACTGAGGCCAGAAAAAAGGTTAAATATTCTCACAAAATCATACTGTTCAAAGTAATAGTACATACATTTAGTGTAGGTCACCAGTATCAAATCTGAATATCTTCCTGAACTCACCATTTTCTTTCACTTACAACAAAATTAAGCAAGTATCTGCCCCATGTGGTAGTGAAAAATATCAAAACTTGAAAGGCTAAAGCAAGGCCAAGGGTATCATGGACTGCTAAGTCCAAGGACCAAAATGGTGAGACTATCAACAAAAACAAGTAGGTTCTCAGTAAATGTTCAGATTTCATAAAGGAGTAATTAGATGGTAATTATTTGCGTTACAAAATAATTCTGTCACTGAATTTCTTTTAGTAAAGACTCCTAGAAGTCTCTATTAAACATCAGGAAATATAAAGAGATTTTAAGATTAACATATAAGAATGCCAGCAATGGGAGTACAACCAGAGTTCAAGATTATTTATTCATTCAACATATATTTAGTAAGCATCTATTTTTGGGTTTTGGTTTTTTGAGATAGGATCAGGCTATGTAGTCCAGGCTGCCCTCAAACTCACAGTGATCCTCCTGCCTTGGCCTCCCAATTGCTGAGATCACAGGTATGTACCATGATACTCAGATTTTAAAGATTTCTTTTAAAAGCATATAACAAATTGGGTGTGGTGATACACATCTGTAATCCCTGCTACCCAGGATGTTTAAGACAAGTGGATCACAAGTTTGAGACCAGTGTGATAATTTAGCAAGACCCTGTATCGAAAAGGAGCTGAACCTGATGTTACACACCTGAAACCAGCCTTATAGAAGGCTGAGGAGGAAGACTGTAAGCTCAAACCCAGACTGGACAATTTAGTAAGACCCTGTCCTGGGCCAGAGATTTATTTTAGCTCAGTGGGTCTGGCACCTGCCTAACAAGTGCAAGGTCCCTAGTTCGATTCCAGTAGTCACATAGCACAGTGCTGGGCATGGTGGTTTAGGCCTGTAATCCCAGCATTCAGGAGGCAGAGGCAGGACAATTGCTGAATTCCAGGCTTTCGTGGACTACATAGTGAGCTCAGGGCCAGCCTGAACTACAAAGTAAGACCCTGTCTCAAAAAAAAAAAAAAAAAGAAGACCCTGTCTCAAAATTAAAATAACAAAAGGCCGAGTGTGTAGTGCAGTGTGAAAGCTCTGGATTCAATTTCTTGTAATACAAAAAACCTGGGGATAAAGCTCCATACAGGGTGCCTCTGGGCTCAATCTCTACTACTACCATCACCACCACCAACAACAACAAAGTTACATAATAAATTGAGTATTATAGGGAGCAAAAACAGATAATAGTCCCCACTTTTCTGTTTGTAATATAACAAGGAAGACATTAGCCATATGTCCCAATGAGTGTAAAATTATAATAAAGAGAATTACTACTAGAAAGCAAAGTTTTTGATACCACTGAAGTGTTTAATAAAAATACCTGATTTTGGGCCGGAGGGTTAGCTCAGTGGTTCCGGCGCCTGCCTTGCAAGCACAAGGACCTGAGTTCAATCCCCGGTAACCACATATAATGCTGGGTGTGGTGGCTCACGCCTGTAATCCCAGCACTCGGGAGGCAGAGACGGGAGGATTGCTGAGTTAGCGGCGGCTTGCCTGGGCACCATAGTGAGCTCAGGGCCAGCCTGAACTACAAAGCGAGACCCTGTCTCCAAAAAGCCAAAAAAAAAAAAAAAACCTGATTTTATCTGAGAAAGAAATCTGAAAGATGGCTAGAATTCAGTTTGGAATAAAGGAAAAGTGTACCACATATCCAAAGGACTGTGACAAACGCAACAAGTTTGTGGAGCAGAGAGGCCATTATGCTAGCACAGAGCATAAGAGAGTAAGATAAAAGGTGAACTGGAGAGGTAAGCACAAGCTGTATCACAATGCCTAGGGCAATGAGAAACCACTGAAGGATTTTTAAGTGAAGGAGTAACATGATTGCATGTGATTTATGAAAAGTTCAGAAGGGAATAATGGGTTATAGGATGCAAGATAATTCAAAGGCTAACTAAAATACTATTAGAGTAACCCAGGTAAAATATAGTCTGCCCTAAGAATGTAAATGTTTATTATGTTTCTTCCTTTCATTATTACTGCAATTACCTAATTTAAGTGATTGTCAGTTTGAAAAATGAAATTCCACAACCTAGATCTTACCTGGTCCAGAAGACCAGATCTGTTTCTGTAGGCCTTTAGAATTCAGCCAAGCACTGACTAGACTTTGATATGCCTGTACTGGAGGTAGGTATTTTTAACCTTTATTTTACAGTTGATGAAGTCTCAAAAGTGATTTGGTCATTTTGGTTACAAAGTGTCAGAAGGATTCTTTTTATTTGCCTGGATTGGAGTATGGAAGTAATATTTAGTGTTCAAGAAATAATTGTTGAGTCAAATTACATTTGAACCCTTGTGAGCCTACTGTAATATTTGGGGGGTTGTTGTGAAATGTAAATGTTGAAATTCTGAGGACAACACCTGTAATTCATCATATCACTTTTTATCTGTCCCTTTACTGTGTTGTATAGATGTAAGCTAGAAAACAGTGATTATGTGTATTAGAAGCATACCCTCTTGAAAAAGAAAAGAAAACCAAAAAGCATATTCTTATATTCACTTGTTCCAGGGTTCAGCTTGTTAGTCATGTGATAAAACAATGACAGGATGCTGGAGATTTGGCTCAGTGGCACCACACCTACCTCACAAGCACAAGGTCTTGAGTTCAATCCCCAGTACCAGGAAAAAAACCAATCAGTGACAGTGATCAGACACCTAGCTACCTGTGGACTAGTAGCTGACTTACACATCATTCTTTTTTTCCTTATTTTTTGTTTTGTTTTTTTGCAGTACCAGGGATTGAACTTGGGCCCTTATGTGTCCAAGATTGGTATGGTACCACTTGAGCTAAATCCTCAGCCCCCCTCCTTTTTTTATTTGCAACAGGGTCTTGCCTTATAGTTCAGGCTGGCCCTGAGCTCACTATATATCCCAGGCGAGCCTCAAACTCACACCAGTCCTCCTGCCTCTGCTTCCTGAGTGCTGGGATTACAGACATGAGCCACCATATCCGGCATTGTGGTGTATGACACTGATTGCTGGGTTTACAGTTGCGAGTCACCATGCCTGGCATTGTGGTATATGGTTACTGGGGATTGAACTTGGGACCTTGGCACTTGCAAGGCAGATGCCCAAACCACTGAGCTAAATCTCTAGCCCTCTATTTACTTTTTATAATTTCTTATCAATAAAGACCTGAAACCAAAATGTTTTAAGACTTTATTTTTTAATTAATTTTATTGTTACATTTTATATACATGTTATGATCATAGTCCACTTTGAGAATTTTCACCAGTATAGGACTCAACTTAATTCTCATTTTTTTCCCATTCCCCTCCTCCCATATATATATAAGCTTTGTTTCATACTCTGAGCTGCAATTAACCAGAGAAATATGGGTATCTCAGGTATATATATAGCTGTATTTTAATTGCCCAAAAGACTGATCTGCTCAACTCTTTTGTGAGTCAGACTTAGATTCAAACCTCCATACCAGATTCTTCTTTTCCTTTTAAATGTTTATTGTGGCAGGGAAGCGTGACTAGGTATTATTTTGTATTGTTTTATTTTCCCAACATTAATGTTACCTTTTATTCATATTAATACAAACTAATTATTGTACGATTATTTTGTGTCTTAGCTCTAAATTGGATTTGTAAGGGAATAAATGACAAATTCAGAGTAAATTCAAAGTTAAAAACATATAGTTATTCAGCATTTATTGCATTTACCACATTTAAAGGCAGGTATCCAGGATAACCAGGAAAATAGTTAACTAGCATAATCTGAGAATTATAGAAAAAAAATTTTTTTTGTCCTAAGTTTTTTAAATCAGGCCAGGGATTTAGCTCAATGGCACTGTGCCTACCTGGCAAGAGCAAGATCCTAAATTCAATCACTGATGCTGGAAAAAAAATGAAGTTGTAATCTAGTTAGCCAAATATGTGACTGAATAACTTTAATAAACATTCATTTTGGTGTTTTTTTTTTTTTTTTTTTGAGACAGGGTCTCACTTTGTAGTTCAGGCTGGCCCCGAGCTCACTATGTAGCCCAGGCAAGCCTCCAACTCAGCAATCCTCCTGCCTCTGCCTCCTGAGTGCTGGGATTACAGGCCACACCCGGCACTGTGGTATGTGGTATGTGGTATTGATGGCTAGTGGGTCTGAGTTACCACGCCCAGCATTGTATGTGGTTACTGGGATCAAACTCGGGGCCTTGTGCTTGCAAGGCAGGCGCTGGAACCACTGAGCTAAATCTCCAATCCATTTGGTTTTGTCTTTGTTTTTGTTTTTGTTTTGAGACACCAATTTGGCTCTGTAATTCAGGCTGTCCTTGAGTCTACCTTACAGGCTAGCTTTGATCTCACCACATTCCTTCTGCCTCAGCCTCCCAGGTGTGCACACCATATCTAGTTTAAACATTCTGATATGAGAAGTTATAAACAAAAGTTATGATTGCTCATAAGCTGTAGCAATCAATATTCATGAAAGCAAGGGCAACATAGATGCTAAATTTTGAAGAAAGAATGACTGAAAGCTCAGGAAACAATACAAAGAACAGAAAAGAGAGGCAGCAACAGCGTTAATGAAGATTGAAGAACAAAAATACAATGGGTTTGTAGGGGCTTATGGAAGGTTTTTCTAGTTCTAGACAATAGGTAATGAGATAGTTTTAAAATATATTTATGTATTATATATTTTATATATAATTATACTTGTAATTATAAATATACATATATTTTAAACTATATTATAATTATAAATATATAATTATGTATTATATAAAATATATAATTATATTTAAAATATATAATATGTAACTATAACTTTTTTTTTTTTTTTTTTTGAAACAGGGTCTCGCTTTGTAGTTCAGGCTGGCCCTGAGCTCACTATGTAGCCCAGGCAAGTCTCGAACTCAGCAATCCTCCTGTCTCTGCCTCCCAAGTGCTGGGATTACATGCATGAGCCACCATGCCTGGCATTGTGGTATGTGGTACTGATTGTTGGTGGGCATGAGTCACTACGCCCAGCATTGTTGTATGTGGTTACCTGGATCAAACTCAGGACTTTGCACTTCTGAGGCAGGCTCCGGAACCACTGAGATAAATCTCCAGCCCACATAAATACAACTTTTAAAGCAGGTTAAAACTAGATGAGATTTGAACAGTTTACACAGAAGGTTGTGCTATATTCTGTAGATACTTATTTTCTAAGCTTTGTGGGGGCTTCCCAGGGGAAACTTAAACAATTTGGTCAGGGAGGAAGACAATGATGTCAGGAAGAAAATGACAGTGGCAGCTAAAATTTATTGTGGCTGGGCTTGGTGATGCACCACTATAATCCCAGCAATCAAGAGGCTGAGGCAGGAAGATTGTTTCAAGTTTGAAGCCAGCTTAGACTATATAGTGAGTTCAAGGCCAGCTTGAACTACATAATGAGCCTATCTCAAAAAAAAAATTACTGTATAATTACTAGGCATGTGCTAGAAATTTTTGTGTACTTTACTGGTGTAGGTTGGTTTCTTTCTCTTTTTTCTTTTTGGTACTGGGAATTGAACTCAGACCCTTGCATTTGCCAGTCAGACACTGACCCACTGAGCTAAATTCCTGGTCTGGGTCTTATGTTTTAAATAAATAGACATCCACTAGTGACAAAACAAAAGTGAAAATAGAGAGACTAAGACTTAAGAGCCAGTAATTACTCACCCAAATCACAACCAGCCAAGATAAGAACTCAAGCTTCTTGGTGTTGTCATATTTCATAGTTATGATACTGTTTTTAGGAAGATAATTCTGAGACAGGTTCAATTACAACATAGCTTTCAAGTAGCAAGACCACATAGAAAACTTTAAAAGTTAATCCCAAAAAGGATTGTTAAATTCAAGCTCACCCTGGTCAATTTAGAGAGGCTGTGCCTCAAAATAAAAAATTTTGAGAAGGGCTTGGGATGTGGCCCAGTACAGAGGTCCTTGGTTCTATCCCTGGTATTACCAAAGTGTAGGAGGGGGAGGGTATGGTGGGATTCTCCACCATCATGATGTTTGTGCTTGTCTTCCTGCCTCAGGATGTTTTCTCTCAAGGCTTTCCAAAATAAGCTATTCTTGAGTAAGAAACAAAAATAAAATTATCCCATTCTCAGAAGGATTCGGATGAAAACTGGTAGTAAAATCAGGTGCACCTGAAGAAGAGACTGCAAAAGAGCTATCCTGAGTTTTAAGGAATTCCACATGACATGACACACATTTATACTGTATCAAACTGAAAATATCACCATATCAAGCTGAAAATATTGCCATCACCTAGACAGTTAGACATGGGTTGGGAACCTGATTTTTCTTTGTTTCTGTGCTCTATAATAGCAAGTTAGTTTAGTAATAAGTATGTGAATCCTAAAAAGAAAAAAGTTTAAATGAGGAATATTATCTTATGGGCTGAGATTAGAGAAGAGAGGATAGATTCTAGATTAACTTTTCCTCAGAAACAATTCTGTATATGTTGGTTAAATTCACAAAGCAGCCCATTAAAATCTTTTTAATCCAAAATGTGCACAGTTGATTTACCAGTGCATTCATTATTACATTGTTTTTTAATATAGCTGTGACTTGCAAGACATTTTGAATTTCAGTAAGAACACTTCTCCTAGCCAGGCATATTGGCGCATGTCTATAATCCTAGCATTCGGGAGGCTGAGGCAGGAGGATCACTACCAGTTCCAGGCCAGCCTGGGCTACATAGTGAGTTTGAGGCCAGCCAAACTACATAGAGAGATTCTGTCTCAATAAAAAGAAAGAATGAAGAGAGAGAGAGGAAGGAAAGGAAGGAAAGAAGGAAGGAAGGAAGGAGGGAAAGAAAGAAAAAGAGAAGAAGGAAGAAAGAAAGGAACCCAAAGAACAACCACAACAACAAAAAAAAAAAACAGGGCAGGGAATGTTCAGTGGCACAGTCCCTACCTGGCAAGCATGATGTACTAAATTCTGATCCCTGGTACCAAAAAATAAAAATAAACATCCCTTAACTCAGTTTCAGGTTGCAGGGATTGTGATTCAGTGGATTTGGAATAGTGAATTCAGTTTCACTGATCTAGACAGGAGTAACATTGAGAAGTACTTAATAAGACCAGAAACTATTACTTCGTTGCTGTACACCTAGAGTTTAGAAAGGTCTGGCCTATAGTGAGCACTCAGATGAAAATGAATAAATGAGTAGCAGAACCTTGAAGTTCACCAAAGTTTAAAACAAAGACATCCTTCTCTTACTCTATTCAGGGTAAATCATGCCAAATCACCAAAATAATAAAAATAAAAAACTTTAGGGGCTTGAGATTTAGCTCAGTGGTTCTGGTGCCTGCCTAGCAAGCACAAGGTCCCTGGTTCAATCCCAGGTAAGTACATAAAACAATACCGGTCATGGTGACTCAGCCCACCAGCAGTCATTATCACATACCACAGTGCTGGGCGTGGTGGCTCACGCCTGTAATCCCAGCACTCGGGAGGCAGAGACAGGAGGATTGTTGAGTTCGAGGCTTGGCTGGGCTACATAGTGTGGGGCAGGCGCCAGAACCACTGAGCTAATCCTCCAGCCCAACAAAAAAACTTTAAACAGTATACCTTTGTTCTCTAATTAGCTAAGTGTATTGTTGCTGACGTCTACCATAGGCAAATGGTATTAATTGTAAATTAAATGGCAAGGGGACAAAGAGATGGAGAGAGGTGAGAGGGAAGGGAAGAGAAGGAGATGAATAAAGAATTAAAATGTTGGGGCCGGAGGGTTAGCTCAGTGGTTCCAGTGCCTGCCTTGCAAGCGCAAGGTCCTGAGTTCGATCTCCGGCAACCACATATAATGCTGGGCGTGGAGACACGCCCACCAACAATCAACACTGCATACCACAATGCCAGACGTGGTGGCTTATGCCTGTAATCCCAGCACTCGGGAGGCAGAGACGGGAGGATTGCTGAGTTCAAGGCTTGCCTGGGCTACATAGTGAGCTCAGGGCCAGCCTGAACTACAAAGCAAGACCCTGTCTCAAAAAAAAAAAAAAAAAAAAAGAATTAAAATGTAATCTGCGTGTACCAACCACCCACTAGGAATGTAGTCATTATGTACTAGTAAAATAAAAGTAAAATCTTGGTCAGTGCCATGTGGAAGTTTCAGCAGCAAATATGGTAGATTTTATTGGGGGTTCTGGGTGCTTCAGGGCCACTTACTTTTGGTTTGGTTTTGTTTTTTCCAGGTAAAACATTGATTGGACATTTTAGATATATATAATGATAACCTTCCTTGTAGGAAATTCTCACCTATACATATTATATCCTGCATGTTCTTTTTTTCCCATCCTCCCTTAAGCACCATTTATATTTGGAACATTTTTAAAAATTTAAGTGGCTTTAATGGGGGAAGACTCTTACTTTAATATAGCAATCCTTCCTAACAGGCCTAATTGTATATAATAACCTTCTGGTTTTTATATTTGGGTTTTTTCCCCCTTTTATTCCATCTTCTTTATTCCTCAAATAACAGAGAGGACAAGTCCCTTACTGTGCTACATACATTTCAGTGTTGTAAATACTCCTTTCTGTGAGACTAGGGATCATTATGGAATTAATTTATATGGCAGTATTCTACAACAAGTACATAAGGCTGCTGGCATAGACAAATATGGTGAATTTACAGTTATTTGAACTATTTGGTCTTCTGGAAATTAGAGTGGGCTGTTCAGATAAATCAGCCTTTTTGGTAACAAATTGTCTTTAATATAGAGTCTAGGGGCCAGAGATTTAGCTCAGTGGTTCCAGCGCCTGCCTTGCAAGCGCAAGGTCCAGAGTTCGATCCCTGGTAACCACATACAATGCTGGGTGTGGTGGCTCACGCCCACCAGCAATCAATACCACATACCACAGTGCCGGGCATGGTGGCTCATGCCTGTCATCCCAGCACTCGGGAGGCAGAGGCAGGAGGATTGCTGAGTTCGCGGTGGCTTGCCTGGGCTACATAGTGAGCTCAGAGCCAGCCTGAACTACAAAGCAAGACCCTGTCTCAAAAATAAATAAATAAATAAATAAATATATATATATAATCTAGGATTTCTGCAACTTAGAATAGTTTAAAACTCATGTTTATGTATACTGCTGTGTATATAACTCATTGGTTAGGTCAGTTCCTTCTGAAAATACTGGAAGAAAATGGAATAGAAGTGATACTAAATTTTAGACTGAGCAAGGACTTGTGTGTAGCCCACCTAATTTGAGAGAACTGTTAGGAGAATGGTATTCCTGATTAAAACTAGTATGTAGGCTTTGGTTAAGATCAAGAAGATAGATGGGCATGGTGGTGTGTGACTTTAATCTTACCATTCAGAAGCTAAGGCAGGACAATTGTCAAGAGTTCAAGGCCAGCCTAGACTACATAGTGAGTTTGAGGTCACCCTGAGGTATTTATGAAGACCCTGTTACAGAAAAACAAATACCAACCCCCCCCCCAAATCAAGATATATGAAGACCTACAAGAGCCGTTGGAGTGATTCAAGCTTGCATTTATATATATACCCACATGTTTCTATGTATGGTGCTGGAAGTGAAGCTCAGAACCTTGAGCATGCTGCCAGTTTTCTACTACTGAGATCCCCAACCCCAAACCTTGTATCTTTGCTTTAAAAACAAAATGAAACAAAACAAAAAATCAGACTTGCGAGCTAAGAATGTGGTACACTGCTTACCTAGCACTCTAGAGGTCCTGAGTTCATTTTCCCCAGCAAACAAACTAAAAAGCCAAGGGCTTTGAGGACTAGCAATTACTTTGTTCATAGCATCTTGATTTTGGAGATATTGTTAATCAAGGAAATTGTTAATTAGAAAAAATATTTTAGAATTCAGCCCTGTCCAGCCAATAGCCCCCAGGCCACTTGTCCTCTATTTTTTTTTTTTTTTTGAGATAAGGTCTTGCTTTTTAGTTCAGGCTGGCCCTCAGTTCACTACGTAGCCCAGGTAAGCCTCAAACTCAGCAATCCTCTTGCCTCTGCCTCCCGAGTGCTGGGATTACAAGAATGAGCCACCATGCCCAGCATTGTGGTGTGTGGTACTGATTGCTGGTAGGTGTGAGTCACCATGCCCGGTACTGTCATATGTGTTTACCAGATCTAACTCAGGACCTTGTGCTTGCGAGGCAGGTGCTGGAACCACTGAGCTAAATCTCCAGCCTAGAAGTTTTGTCTTGTATATATACATTAGTTATATATAGGTGGAACAAGAAAATTCCTCTTCATTCACTGCAGCCCAGGCAAATGAAAAGACATGCTTGTTTTAGATATTTATTTTCAAACTTTAATATGCATTTAATTATATTATTGTATTTATTATGGTTTAATTATATATTTTAATTTGTATCATTAATATTCTAATTTAATGTATATCAGTAAGGGAGGTTGTAAATTGTATAAAAGATAAGATTAAACCAGAGGTTTTTAGAATTTTTTTTTTTTTTTTTTGAGTCAGGGTCTCACTTTGTAGTTCAGGCTGACCCTGAGCTCACTATGTAGCCCAGGCAAGGCTCGAACTCAGCAATCCTCCTGTCTTTGCTCATCCCCCCCACTCCATCCCCACCCCCGGGCTGGAATTACAGGCATGAGCCACCACGCCCAGCATTTGAAAAATTCTAAGTTAAATTCATTACTGTTTTTTCTTGAGGAAATAAAGTTAAATCTATGTGAAGTTTTAGTTTTAAAAATTATAATTAGCAATGTTCAATGTTACTAAATACTGCATGTTTCAACAAAACTGAGCCTTTACTATATCCAAAGCTTTTTTTTTTTTGTACCAGGGATCAATATCAGGACCTTTTGCTTGCCAGGCAGCTCAGCCTCACTGAGCTAAATCCCCCATCCTTATCCAAGGCATATTATTCACTTTTTCTTTTTTAGCTCTGGGAATCTAACCCAGGGCCTCATACATTACTAGGCAAATATTCTACCACTCTTTTATTATAATCTAAATGTACTATCAGAATATTACCTAGTGGTGGGCAACCATAATTCTACTGGTTTCCTTGTAACTCTTGTTTGTTAAGTCATTCAGCAGATTAGGAAGTGGGGTACATTGTAAAAATTAGAAAATCACGTTGTTACGTTGAGTTGTAAGTATCTCAGAAGTAGTTTATTACCAGCCTAGAGATGTAACTCAATGGTAGAGTGCTTGACTAGTATGTCAGCTTGGTGACTGATTATTTATTTATTTATTTATTTATTTATTTATTTAGAGACAGTGTCTCGCCTTGTAGTTCGGGCTGGCTCTGAGCTCACTATGTAGCCTAGGCAAGTTTCGAACTCAGCAGTCATCCTGTCTTTGCCTCCTGAGTGCTGGGATGACAGGCGTGAGCCACCACACCCAGCACTGTGGTATGTGGTATTGATTGTTGGTGGATGTGAGTCTCCACGCCCAGCACTGTATGTGGTTTCCGGAGATCGAACTCAGGACCTTGAGCTTGCGAGGTAGGCGCCAGAACCACTAAGCTAATCCTCTGGCCCTGACTGATTATTTTTTAAAAATTGAATTCTTACTCCATCAGGCCAGTAAAACTTTAAGTCTGACAGTATACGTACAGCCAAGACTGTGGAATAAGAGGAATTTATGTTGTTAGTTGAAATGTAAATTAAACCACTGATTTTTTTTAGATGATTTGCTATTACCTAGTAAAGACAGACATATTTGAAAACCCAGTAACTTAAATTTCTAACTATATATGGTATTCTGTATCCTAATTTGGAGGGTTTTGTTGCTGCTTTTGGTCATTTCGTTTTTGTGGTATCAGCATTCACACTGAGGTCTAGCCCCAGCTCTTTATTTTTCACTTTGAAGTAAGATCTTGCTAAATTGCCCAGGATGGTTTTATACTTCCAGTCTTCTTCTTTGCTCAGCCTCTCAGGATTCTGGGATTGTGGAAATGAACCACTACTCCTGGTTTGAAAAGATTCTTAAAGATATATTCCAAGAGATGTACAAACTAGTGTTACAGCATTATTATAATTGTTTAACAATAACAGCCTCTAGAAGTAATCCAGATGTCTAATGCTGTAAAACTCATAAAAATATTTTGGTGTATTAATACAATGGAAATATTGTTTATTCAGTAATAAAAGTAAATGAATTATACTTACATACTTCATCAAGCATGATTTTTTTTTTTTTTTTTGAGACAGTGTCTTGCTTTGTAGTTCAGGCCGGCCCTGAGCTCACTATGTAGCCCAGGCAAGCCTCCAACTCACAGCAGTCCTCCTGCCTCTGTCTCCTGAGTGCTGGGATTACAAACCTGAGCCACCACACCCGGCATTGTGATGTGTGGTACTGATTGCTGGAATTGTGGGCATGTCTCACCACACCCAGCATTGTGGTATGTGGTATGAGGGATCAAATTCGGGACCTTGTGTTTGCGAGGCAAACCCTAGAACCACTGAGCTAAATCTCTAACCCTTATAATATTTCTTAATGAAGGAAAACAAGGTACAAAGGCACAGAAACCTAAAAGTTCATGCAATATTGAGAAATGCAGCTATCCTTGAAGAGCCTTATATAACATAGTGTGAGGGCCAGGGATGTAGCTCAGTGTTGCCTCGCCTGCATGGCAACTGCAAAATCCTGAGTTCAATCATTGGAATCACAAAAATAAAGATAATAATAATAATAAACTATGAAGTTTGCTGTCGGGTTTATCACTTACGTTAGGGATATTAGCATCAGTATTATGTTTAAAGCTCTGGGCTATACTGAGAGTAACTGTGAAACTGTGTACATATGTATAGTTATGTGTTTTTCCTTCCATTTACAGGCTGCTATATGGCAAGCACTAAACCACTACGCTTACCGAGATGCAGTTTTCCTCGCAGAACGACTGTATGCAGAAGGTTTGCAGTTATTTGTATAGTTATAAATAAAAAATATGGACTCATCATTTTTTATGACTAACAGGAATCTAGGTGTCACTTTTGTTAGTATAATTGACACTACTGCATAAAAATACTACCTTGTACCTTTGTGGCTTCCTTCATGTTAAATTTAATAACTATAGAGTTGATTTGGGTTTATAGACTTTGATTTACTTAATCTTTTTCTGATGTTTAGGGTTTTCTTTCTGGGTTTGTTTTTCATTATAACAGTCTATATTCTGAAGCTAACTTCTATAACTATGCTACAAACCTTAATCATACCACTTAAATACACATTTGTATAACCAAGCAACTCATTTGATGTCTGAGCAATCCAGATTTTTTCATTTATAAAATACAAATAATTCCATCATACAATTTAAAAATGAGATAATATTTTAAAAATACTTGATGCAACCATCTGGCATGGTAATAAATGATCAATAAACATTACTCTGATAGTGTGTATTTTGTCATTAAATTAAAATTTCTTTTGTAAAATGGCGATGTATGTGGCTTTTTTCCCTTCAAGTCATTTCTTTGAGTTCAGTACTTTTAAAATAGAATTTACAAATTAAAGTTATGATCACTTCTACAACAGATTATCTGTTGTCTAGTTATTACTCCAAGAAGGGTGTGATTATCTGGGGTGTCACCAGCAATATAAGAATACACTCTCGGGCCAGAGGGTTAGCTCAGTGGTTCCGGCGCCTGCCTCGCAAGCGCAAGGTCCTGAGTTCGATCCCCGGTAACCACATATAATGCTGGGCGTGAAGACTCATGCCCACCAGCAATCAACACCTCATACCACAATGCCGGACGTGGTGACTCACTCCTGTAATCCCAGCACTCGGGAGGCAGAGACAGGAGGATTGCTGAGTTCGCAGCAGCTTGCCTGGGCACCATAGTGAGCTCAGGGCCAGCCTGAACTACAAAGCGAGACCCTGTCTCAAAAAAAAAAAAAAAAAAAAAGAATACACTCTCCTTCATGATCCTATTTGAATCAGATTTGGCCATTGTAATATATTTTTTCTTACCTGAGAAGTACCTTGGTTTACATTTTTATAGTTAGTGGGCATTATGGGTATTTTTTCAAGTGCTTGTTTTAAATTTATTTTCATTTCTGTGAGCTATTTGTTTATTGTATATATACCTCAAATTGTTGCTTTTTAAGTTAATTCTGTTGACTTATTCTGGTATTTGAAGTTTGTAATGTATATGAATTTATCAGCTTTGGCATTTAGAATTTCTCCTATGGATTGCTTCAGTAGTTGGAAAATTATCTTAGTACATGTACAGTAAATGTACTGTAATAGTAGTTTAAAAGCTCTTGAGAATTTATAATAGCATATTGAGGAAGAAATGAGCCAGAGGGCTGGGAACTTAGCTCATTGGTGCCACTGCCTTTCTCACAAGCACAAGGTCGTGAGTTTGATCCCCTGTACCACAAAAAAAAAAAAATGAGCCAGTTTCTTTTACTTAACATTATTACTTAATTTACTCAATATTATTTATTAAACAATAATGAATTTTCCCCTCCCACATATTTTACTTGAATTTTTCTTACTGTTTTGTTTGTAGTACTAGAGATTGAACCCAGGACCTCACATACACTAAGCAAGTGCTCTACCACTGAGTTACATACTTCCTAGCCTTTACTTGGTTCTGTTTTATTGATTGATTGATTGCAGTGCTGGGGATCAGACTCAAGACTTTGCACTTGCCAGGCAGGTGCATGCACTGCTGAGCTACTTGTTTGTTTGGTTTTTTTAATTGATTTTATTGATATGTTTTATATACACCATGAAGAACTGCTTGGTTTTACATGAATTTTTTACGTGGTATCAGGGATTGAACTCAGGACCTTGCAAGGCAGGCACCAGAATTGCTAAGCAAAATCACCAACAATACGTAAAATTTTTAAAAAATGTTTGGACCTGCATTCAAAATCTCCTTTGGTGCCGGGCGTGGTGGCTCACGCCTGTAATCCCAGCACTCGGGAGGCAGAGACAGGAGGATTGCTGAGTTCGCGGCAGCTTGCCTGGGCACCATAGTGAGCTCAGGGCCAGCCTGAACTACAAAGCGAGACCCTGTTTCCAAAAAGCAAAAAAAAAAAAAAAATCTCCTTTGTTCCATTAATTTTTTTAACTTTCTTTTTTTTTCTTCATTATTCAGCAGACTTTATTGGTACATTATATACACAGCTCACAATCACACACAACATTGGGGAATTTGTACCAATACGTGACACAGGTCAATTCTCATTTTTAACCACATCCCTGCTCACCCACCCCCTATATACATACTTTTGTTTTTTTCCAAATCACATTTATTCCTTCCCCTCATTACATTACCACACCAAATTCCTTTTGGATATCTCCCATTCTACAAAAACTATCATACATTCTGGAGCTCCTTTACCTCTACAGGTGCTTATATCAAAGAAAAGATCTGGAATTTGCATATCTGTGTTCTATTTATTTTTCTTATTAGTGTGTCCTCCAGGTGTCTCCATTTGCACATAAATGAATCAATCTTGTCATTCTTTATGCCAGAGTAATACTCCGTTTTTTAAAAAAACACATCTTCTTTATCCAGTCTCTAGTTGATGGGCATTTGGGTTGTTTCCAAGACTGGGCTATCACGAACTGAGCTGCTATGAACAAGGGTGTACATCTATCTTTCCAATGTGATTTTTAAAATTCCTTTGGGTATATTCCTAGCAGGGGGATAGCAGGGTCGAATGGGACCTCTAATCCTAGTTTTCTGAGAAATCTCCACACAGATCTCCATCATGGTTGCACAAGTCTACAATCCCACCAGCAGTGGAGAAGGGTTCCTTTCTCCCCACAGCATCACTAGCATTTATTGTTGGTTGAGTTTGTAATAGCGGCCATTCTTTGTGGAGTGAGATGGAATCTCAGTGTTGTTTTCATTTGCATCTCTCAAATGACCAGTGATGTTGAACATTTCTTCATATGCTTCTTGGCTGCTTTGACTTGTGCCTCTGAGAATTTCAGATGCCCATTTTTGAATTGGGTCTTTAAACTTGGGGAGACTGATTTGTTTAATTAAGTTTCTTGTATATTGTAGATAATGCCCTTTGTCTGACAAACAGCTAGTAAAGACTTTTTCCCATGTTGTTGGTTGTCTTTTATTGGTGCCAGTGATTTCTTTTGTTGTGCAGAAGCTTTTTAGTAGGATGAGATCCCATTTTTTGATTCTTTCTGCTAGTTCTTGTGCTATAGAGGTTTTATTGAAGTCTTTGCCTAAGCCAGTGTCTCCAAGAATTTTACCTAACCTGTTTTCTAGCATGTTTATTGTTTCTGTTTTAATGTTTAAGTCTTGAATCCATTGTGAATTTAGTTTTGTGCATGGTGAAAGAGACAGGTCTAGCTTTAGTTTTTGGCAGGTTAAAGCCCAGTTTTTGTAGCACCATCTGTTAAAGAGGCTGTCTTTCCTCCACTGGGGATGTTTGGCTCCTTTGTCAAAGATAAGGTGGCTTAGTGTATCTGGGGTTGTGTCTGGATGTTCTAATCTATTCCACTGGTCCTTGGGTCTGTTACTTTGCCAGTACCATACAGTTTTTTTATCACAGTGGCTTTATAGTAGAGCTTTGAGTTGGGCATTGTAATACCACCTGCCATGTCGTGGTTGCTTAGAATTGTTTTTGCTATTCTAGGTCTCTTGTGGTTCCAGATGAATTTTTGTATTATTTTCTGTAGCTCTGTGAAGTATAGGGTTGGAATTTCGATTGGAATTGCATTGAATCTTTACAGTAGTTGTGGGGGTATAGCCATTTTGACGATGTTGGTTCTCCCTACCCAGGAACAAGGGATGTCTTTCCACTTTGCGATATCCTTTTCTATCTCATTTTTTCAGAGCTATAGTTTTCAGAGTAGAGGTCTTTCACCTCCTTTGTTAGATTGGTTCCTAGATATTTCATTTTTCTGGGTGCTACTGTGAAAGGGATTGAGTCCTCAATTTCTCTTTCATTGAGTCTGTTATTTGTGTAGACAAAGGCTGTTGATTTGTTTTGTTTTGTTTTTGAGACAGAGTCTCACACTTTGTAGTTCAGGCTGGCTCTGAGCTCACTTTGTAGCCCAGGCAAGCCTCGAACTCAGCAATCCTCCTGTCTCTGCCTCCAGAGTGCTGGGATTACAGGCGGGAGCCACCACGCCCGGCACCATGGTATGTGGTATTTATGGCTGGTGGGCATGAGTCTCCATGCCCAGCATTGTATGTGGTTACCAGGGATCGAACTCAGGACTTTGCGCTTGCGAGGCAGGCGCCGGAACTGCTGAGCTAACCCTCCGGCCCCAAAGGCTGTTGATTTTTGAGCATTAACCTTGTATCCAGCAACCCTACTATATTTGGTAATTAAGTCTAGTAGTCTTTCGGTTGAGTTTTTAGGATCCTTTAGATATATCTTTGTCTTGCCTGATTGCTATGGCTAATGTTTCCAGTACTATATTGAATAAGAGTGGTGACAGCGGGCATCCTTGTCTCGTTCCTGATCTTAGTGTAAAAGGTTCCAGTTTTTGCCCATTAAGTATGATGCTGGCTGTTGGTTTCTCATAAATAGCTTGTATCAGATTGAGAAAAAGTCCTTCTATTCCGATTCTCTGTTGGGTTTT
>PVIC010010858.1:0-42697 GCA_004025085.1 Thryonomys swinderianus
AAAAAAAAAAAGAAAAGAAAATAGAGAGGCATCCCTTGTTCCTGGGTAGGAAGAACCAGTATCATCTAAATGCCTATCCTCCCATAGTTACTATATAGATTCATTACAATCCTGATTGAAATCCCAACATCATATTTCACAGAGCTAGAAAAAATAATCCAAAAATTCATCTGGAAACACAAGAGAATTGCAAAAGCAAATATAGGCAACAAGGACATGGCAGGGTATCATAATCCCCAACTTGAAACTATACTACAAAGCCACTGTGATTTAAAAAAAAGAAGGACATCATGATATTGGCACAGAAACAGACCTGAGGATTACTGGAATAGATTAGAAGACCCAGAAACAACTCCAGATATACTAAGCCACCTCACCTTCAACAAAGGAGCCATATATCCTCAGTGGAGGAAAGACAGCCTCTTTAACAAATGGTGCCAGAAAAACTGGGCTTCAATCTCCCAAAGACTAAAGCTAGATCTATTTCTTCCACTGTGCACTAAACAAAAATCAAAGTGGATTAAAGACCCTAATATTAAAACAGAAAAACTAAACCTTCTTGAAAATAGGTTAGGTAGAACTCTTGGAGACATTGGTTTAGGGAAAGACTTTATAAACAAAACCTCAGCAGCACAGGAACTAACACAAAGAATCAACAACTGGGATGTCATCTTATTAAAAAGCTTTTGCACAGAAAGAGAAACCACCAGGAGAGAGAAAAGACAACCTACAATATGGGAAAAAAAATTCCACCAGGCTTTTTTTCAGAGAAATGGCTACTATCTAGAGGATATAAAAAGCTTTAAAAAAAATCAGCTTCCCAAATTTTAAGACCCTATTCAAAGACGGGCATCTGAAATGAACAGATATATATCAGATGAAGAAGTAAGGCAGCTAGGAAACATATGAAGAGATGTTCCACACTTCAGATAAAAACAACACTGAGATTCCATTGCACTCTGCAAAGAATGGCTGCTATCACAAAATCAACCAATAACAATGCTGGCGGGGCTGTGGGGAGAAAGGAACCCTTCTCCACTGCTGGTGGGAATGTAGACTGGTGCAGCCACTGTGGAGATCGGTGTGGAGATTCCTCAAAAAACTAGAATTAGATGTCTTATTTGACCCTACTATTTCTCTCCTAGGTATACATACAAAGTAATTAAGAGAGTCATATCACAGTGATATATGTGAGCCCATATTTATAGCAGCTCTGTTTGTAATAACTAAATCTTGGAAACTACCAAAATGCCCATCAACAGGGAGATAGATAATGATGATGTGTTTTTACAAATTGGAGTATTACTTTGTTCTAAATAATGATAAATTTGTGTCATTTATACTCCGATGTAGTTTGAGGACATACTCAAAAGTGAAATAAATAAGACACAGATGTATACCTATCATATCCTTTCTCTAGTATGAGAAGCAGAAGATATAAATGAGTTCCAATATGTATTATAGGTATTGTGAAATAGGAATAAAATGTTCAAAAGGGAAAGAGAAAAGGGGTGTTAGAAGTAAGTAAAGAAGGGAAAGAAAATATTTGATGGTAAAAAAAGAAATAAAGCTTATGTATATAGGAGGTTAGAAGTTGTAGAGAAGTCAGGGGAATGAGAAATATGAGAATTCAGATGTGTCATGTACTGGTACAAACTCTCAATGGTTAATATGATTATAGCGTGTATGTAAAATGTACCAACAAAGTTAATTTAAAAAAAGATTCTACATTTAAGATATGTATCTACTATAAGATACATATCTTAAATCAATATTTTAATAAGGTACTTTTGCAGTTTAAATTGTGTCAGTTTTAAAACACAAGGAAATGGCAATTGGCATTTGGAAAATACTACAGAATAATGAGAATAACTCAAAATAACTGACCTTGATCACATCATCATTTTCTCTGAGTTTTTGATCTTTTAAATCTAAATGTCTTTTTAATGATTTAGATTTTGTCATAAGTATAAAATGGATCCTCATTTAACTATTTATAAAGTACTAGAGTGGGAAGAAATACAAGTCAGATGTAAAAGCAAAATGTAATGCTATAAGGTTTCAGATTAAATACTTTGTATAGTATAATGGTAAGTATATATACATATATATATGACATATGTAAAATACATATGCCAAATATTCTAGCAATCAAAAATTTCAGATCTATTTTAAAGACACAGAAGTAACAAATTTTATAAATGTAGACTTATTTTAAGTGAATATACAATAATACTAGAAAAAATGTAAAGCTGAAACCACAATTTTCCAAGTACACTTATTATCTCCTGTATTAAGAAACAGATGAGAAAATTGCCCTCCTGCATGAAACAAACTCTAGAGAGATCCTGCAGAATAATCAATAAGATGACTTAATTCAAATTATACTCATTGTTTCCTATCTTCTTGTCAAAAAAGTGATATCTTCATAAGACTGCATTACCAGTACAGAGTGAAAATGTATTTTATCTGGGTTTCTAAATTTTGGACCAAACTCTTATTTCTTCTAACATAGACACAATAGGTGAAGCTTACCACATGTAAGGAAAGCTGTAAAATTACTTATATAAGTATTTCTTACTTTTTACTTTCAAATGACCCAGATCTTTACATGTGCTTAACTTTGCAAGATTTTTATCCAGTTCAGTAGAAAAGAACTGCAACTATTTTCATTAATCTCAAGGAAATATACATCTCTCCATGATTACAAATACTTAAGAACAATATTAATTATTAATACTTATCCTTCTCCAGTTTGAATATTACTGTCATTATAGTTTTCATACCTGACAACATGCCAAAGAAAATGATTAAATAAACATATACATATTAAATATTTAAATGAAATAGATAAAAATATGGTAGAGGTGACATGAAAAATTCAGATCTGATCAAAACTTTTGCCTACCAGTAATCACAGTGATTAAACCAATGCAATAATCAGTTAAGGGAAATTTTGATGTCTACTTGAGATATACTTTTTTGGGGGGGTGGGGACAGGGTCTTGGCTTTGTAGTTCTTGCTGGCCCTGAGCTCACTATTGGAGCCCAGGCAGGCCTCGAACTCAGCAATCCTCCTGCCTCTACCTCCTGAGTGCTGGGATTACAGGTGTGAGCCACCAAACTCAGCACTGTGGTATGTGGTATTGATGGCTGGTGGGCGTGTCACCACGCCCAGCATTCTATGTGGTTACCAGGATCAAACTCAGGACCTTGAGCTTGTGAGGCGAGTGCCAGAACCACTGAGCTAACCCTCTGGCCCTTGAGATACACTTTTCAGATACAGTTTTGCATTTAAAATTTAAAACTACAGCTGGGTGTGGTGGCTCATGCCTGTAATCCCAGCACTTGGGAGGCAGAGACAGGAAGATTGCTGAAGTGGAGCTTGCCTGGGCTGCATAGTGAGCTCAGGGCTAGCCTGAACTACAAAGCAAGACCCTGCCCCCCCAAAAAAATTTAAAACTACAGTCTTAAAACTTACATGGTAATCTTTTGATTATACATTTACAACTATTTTAGTAGCCTTCTATTTTAAGATAATGGCATAATATATCAGTGACAGAAATTGTCAGATATCAACACACATCACCTTTAGAAAATTAAATTTGCATAAGGTACTAGAGTACCGAATTGAAAAGCCAAAATCTCCAAACATTCACCACATTTTCATTTTCCACATTAACTTTTCTGTCCCTATCCTGGTGCTTCAAAAATTAAGTATTTCTCTCACGTGGTCCACCATAAATTATTTCCTAAAATACAATTTCTTGTTTCTATAATTTCTTGTTTCTATAGTATTCCTTTAGAATTTCTCTAAAAATCAATAGTTCAATATAGAAAACAGAATTTTTTATAAAAATATCTTTAGAATAATTTTAGCTCTGTTGTATGAAACATCAACTCATTATTAAAAGTAATATTTGGCCAGTCAGGTTGCCTTCATAATAATCTAAAATATTAAAAAATAATACGGGTCTGGAGATTTAGCTCAGTGGTTCCGGCGCCTGCCTCGCAAGTGCAAGGTCCTGAGTTTAATCCCCATAACCACATAGAATGCTGGGCGTGGTGACTCACGCCCACCAACCATCAATACCACATAACACAATGCCGGGTGTGTGGCTCACACCTGTCATCCCAGCACTCGGGAGGCAGAGACAGGAGGATTGCTGAGTTCCAGGCTTGCCTGGACTACATAATGAGCTGAGGGCCAGCCTGAACTACAAAAGCGAGACCCTGTCTCAAAAAAAAAATAAAAAAATAAAAATAAAAAAATACAAAAGAGGCCAGAGATTTACCTCAGTGGTTCTGGTGCCTACCTAGCAAGAGCAAGGTCCCTGATTTGATGCCCAGTAACTGCGGAGGGAGGGAGGGAGGGAGGAAGGGAGGAAGGGAGGAAAGGAGGACGGACGGAAAGGAGGAACAAAAGAAGGAATAAAGGAAGGACAGACACCAAGAATACCCTAACCTAGTCTCAGAAGCATTGGGTTATAAGGTCTAAGTTGAGGTTCACATGATTATGTTTTTTTTTTTAAATCCATCAGGTCATTTTAGTCAGGGCATAGGGGTAAAAGTGGCTGGATTAAAGAAAACTTAGTGATATGCCATTATAAAGTCTTTACAGAGTTTAGCTGCACATTATGTACTATTCAAGCCCAAATTGTCACAATTCCAATTTGTTCTTTTATTTTCTTTAAACTTATTTTCTCCAATTCATTCACCAATAATTCAAAATCATTTTAATTATTAAAGAACAAGCTTATGACTCATTGGTGAAGTACAGTATATGAAATGGAAGCAATATATGTATTCATCCACTAATTAAGAAAATGCAGAATGTATACAAAATACATACTCACGTAAAAGCCGTGAGGAAGAGGGAGTTCAGTCATTTGTGACAACATAGATGATTATACCAGGTGTAATAATCCAGACACGGAAAGCTATTCCACACGATTTCCTGTGCGTGGGTCTGGAGAAGTCACCCTCGCAGCAGCCCTAGAGTAGGAGGGCGGAGCCACCAGGCTCCGAGGCACTTGCAGGCCAGACTTCCGGAGGGCGGAGCCACCAGGCTCTGAGGCACTTGCAGGCCAGACTTCCGGCGTGCGTGCGTCACCACAGCGTTCTTGTGCCCTGCTGCGCAGCAGGGTAACGATAGATCACTCTAATATGCTTTATAATGCAAAACCTAAAAGAAAGCGTTTTGAACGTTTCATCATAAAGAAATCATATTTGAGGAGATAGAAGTGTGCACTTTGATCTGAACATTCATAATATATACACCTGCTGAAGCATCGTACTTTATCCTATCAATGTGTACAAATTTTGCGATAAGGGAAAAAAAAGCAAACATGTAAGGAGGAATTATCACGTCACTGCTCAATCTATTTGTAAATCTTACTCTAACCATCTCATTTGAACAGGAAGTGGACATTAAAAAGAAAACACCGTGGGCTGGGGGTTTAGCTCACGTGGTACTGTGCCTGCCTGCTCCCGCCCTCTCAGCCAATCACATCCCAAGCCGCCCTATATAAATGCCTGTACCTTCCATGGTAAACAGGAAGTTTCTCGACCGACAAGGAGTGTGGGCGTTGTGATTCCTGTGCCCCAGCTCACCCTCCAGAGGCCGTCGGACAACGGAGACGGTATGGTAAACCGCCCAGGCCGGATGACACATTTTAACTGCTTTCTGCCTTCTGGGTCAGCATAAGTAGAGCTACATTCTCGTGGGTTTGGAAGGCTTTGGAAACTATGGCCAGTCGTGTTAGGAAGAGCTAGGGAGGGAGTTGACATGAACGACTTTGGAATACAATATGCGAACGAGGGAAAACACATCAGTTTGTTTTCACTGGTTGTTTGGTTTAAGGAAAATGTGTAGATGCCTCACAGGATCCTTCCATCCTATACCTTCATCCTATACTTGATTTGATTAGTTGTCTCATTTTTATTCCACCCGTAATAGTTCACTATTTAATCCTGTCCTAGAATTACTACAGCTTTCGACTGGAAAGGGTGTGTTCCAAAATGTACATGCTGAGTTTCACCTATGTATGTGTTTCATCTCATTTTATTCATTTTATTTCTACAAGGAATGAACTTAAACCCATTTTACTGACTTCAGTAACTTCCATACCTTAGCTTTTTCTCATTATTAAACCTGTGTTCATCATAGAATTTTATATTTATATTTCATAGAGCCTACAGAACAATGACAGAAAAGGGCGTGTGTGGAGAGGGAGTGTGAATTCTAAAAATTTGAAATTTGAATATACTGAACTTTAAATAAAATAGTATTATTTTCCTCTGACATAATTTAGCTTAAGTTTAATAAGTAAAACAAAATTGCTTGTATGTCATCTTTCATTGAATGCATGAAAATTTTATCAAAAAGTATAAAACACAAAATAGCATTCAGACAGCCATGATATTTGAGATGGTGTTAGCTATGGAGAAGAAAACACCACTCATTTAGCATACATGTCAGGTTCTGATTCATTTTCTTTGCCCTAATTTATTTTTAATCAGAAAGAAAGATCTCAACAACCATTGAAAAGTCAGAATTAGGTAAACTTTAAACCAGAACCCACACACACACCATTTTTCTTTCTAAAAACAAAAGATAAACATTTAAAGAGCCAACATTTAATTTTAATCTCTCTACTTTTCATTGATGTCCCAGGTATATCATTGTTTAATAGTATTTTTTTCCCCAAGTACAGGGATCAAACTTGGGACCTTGAGCTTGGGAAGCAGGTGCCAGAATCAGTAGGCTAAATCCTCAGCTTATAGTATTTAGGGTAGTTTTATAAAAAATATATGCATCAGAATATTCTGCATATTGTATATGTCAAAGTCAGATATGTAGGAAAAACAACTTTATAATAGAGCACATGACTACAGATTGTAGTTTAATGATACTCAGAAAGTATTTTGATTATACATATGCATATAAATATACAAATTATATATGCAACAGAGGGAACTTCAGAAATAGCTTAAGCCTAGATACATCACAAGACCTTGATTACAGTCTTAGCTAACACACTTAATAACTTTGGGGCCATAGACAAGTTACTCTATCTCCATTTTTGTCTTTCTTTCTTATTTAGAGAACATGTTGATACTTGTGACAATATTTAAGGAAAAAATTTTGTGTAGCAAGAAACATATTTAGAAAAATAATACAGCAAAGAAGGCATCTGGCTTGTTAGTGGTTTATTTCAGCCGTTTTTCCATTGTGTAAACCATCATTCCCACCCAGTAGAAACCCACTTCCTATTTCTGAACTGATGTGTTTTTTCAGGCTGGTGCTACAAGGTGCTGGGCAGTGGCCCCTTCAACCCATTAATAGCAGAAATCCTTCATCACCTGAGTTATCAGAAGAAACAACGCATAATCTACAGTCTCTTCTGTTGCTAAGACATGGCTCTCAGGTTAGATGTACTCCAGGCACTTTCAAAATATAATATTTTCCAACTATGATGGGTATATTGGAATATAACTCTATCAAAAGATGAGGAACTTCACCACTTTATCACTATTTTCCATCTCTTCTCCTTCAATGTATTCTTTTTAAACTGTTCTGTATCCTATATACCTACACAGTCTACATGATGGTCTCCTTGGGCTTCCGGTTACACTTAGGGAGGAGGATAAGCAAAGACTGGAATGTAGAAGAAGAAAAATACTGGGCTCTCTGCTCTTTCCTCACCATGATAACAGGAAATGAAGTTGTTCTACTGGGAGAACTTACTCTCTCAGTCCTGTTTCTCAGTAGTTTGAAGACTTCCCCCAGAGTTTGCTCTGTTTGATGCTCCTGCCTCATCCTCATTTCCTGTTGAGATTCTTAACCTTGACCACACATTTATTAATAGTTTCTTTATTACAGATTTTCAGTCACCTGAGTGGCAGCATACACTCTTTTGTTCAGTAAAATCTTAGTTTATGCCTCTTCTTCTGCTGTATGTGTTAATAACGGGCAGGCAGGGGCTGGACTGTAAGTGATAAAACCTCCTCAGAAACAACCTCCTGTGAATATGCTGCCATTTCCTGGTGTGACCCTAAGAGATATAGATCACGACAAAAATACAAAGAATTTTACTTAATTGTTATTCATCAAATGGTGCACAAAGCTGATTATTTTAGCTCTTAGTAAACACATTATTAACACAGCATATGACCAGAAGTCGTTGAAATATATTTCTGAATAGAGTTTATACAAGTGAATCTAAGTAATTTGATATTTAAATGATAAGTCAAATTTGCTTTGTCATTTGGTCCAGGCTTAATTGCTGAAAGGTAGTGTTCTATAAATTACTTCACTCAGCTCATGAACTGACCCTGCTACCATGGAGAATGCCTAATTAATGAGAATTGTTAATAGTCTTCCTTAAGCAGACTTCTATAGCATTCTGATATCATCCAATTTTCTCAGCGATTTAACTTTTCATCATGAAGTGGACAACGGCCAGAAAAACCCAGGGGAATGGACCTGAGTCTGTGCTTAGGGATTCAGAGATATTTATTTAAATGTTCACAATTTAGAAAAGCTGAATCAATAGGCTCACTGATGTTCTGGCATTAATAATCCAATTGTGAACAGGATTTGCCTGGGAAGGGCTAATAACACACTTTATTTGTTCTGACTGTTAAGAGACGCTGAAACACTAACCTTGGAGTTTTTCCTTAAATGTTTTTTGCCTCTTTTGTTGCTCAGTATGAAGGGATCCTGGTAGTTCATCTTTTTCCATATCAGTAATATGTGAGCCTAGAAAATGTCACTCCTTTCCAAGGAATACATAGCTTTCTTTTACGTGACATTTACAGAGGAGTTAAATTTCGTTTCCCCCCACAGTAAGGTATGCTGGAGTCGTAACTCCTACTACTTCAAAAGATTATCACATTTGAAGATTTCAGCCTTTACAGGGCTCATTAAATTAAAATGAAGTCATGAGAGTGGAGATCACTGCTCTTATAAAAATTAGGAATTTCTACAGAAACAGGCGCATATCAGAGAAGGACAAGTGAGCAGTGCCCGGAGAGAGGCCTAGAACCCGCTCTTTCCTACCAGGTCTGGGGAGGGATCAGCCCGCGGTCACCTGGCCCAGGGCTCCAGGACACCTGCGGTGCTTTCCCCGCATAAGAAACACTTAACACTTTAGCACAGTCTGTGCCTGAACATTTTCATTAATGAATTCAATCTCACTTCCAAAGCTTGTGTAGTATCGTCTTTTTTTTCAGAGCACAGCAAAGTCACAAAATTTCAAATTCATTATGTAGGAAACTTAGTATTCTAAAATTATTTAATATTCTAAGTAAATGTTCAATATTTTACAAGTATTAAATTCTCAGAATAAAATTATGACAAAAATATTTCGACTTCATAATCTACATATATGCAAAACTCAAACACTGTATAGCTAAAAGTCAACTAGAACAACTTGCAAAATTATCTTCTGTTGGGGGGAAAGTGACTCAGCTCACACTGATTATTGCTAAATGCATATGACCTCCAGAAAATGTCAGTGGAACTAGACGTGTGAAAACTAAAGCTCAAAGTGAAAAATGAAATGGTCAGAGAGACTCTGGGGATGGGTGGTTCCCCAGAAGATCTTAAAACATTTATACAAATAGTTCAACACACGTGGAACTAGGTCAAAAGTAGGCAAACAGATCAGGGAACCAAACAGAAACTTACTAGCTACGTGTGTATCTTCTAAATGTATAGCAAGATGTCCATTTTTCTCTTGCAGAAGAGAATGCAGATGTGGAAATTAAAACTAAACCAGGATAAAAAGTCTCACTGATCACATTGACCAAACTTTCTAATGATTTTTTAATACACAGTCTGATAAAGAATACTACAAAGCGGACGTAGAAAATCATGAAATACATATTTTATAATCCTTTTTTTTTTAAGGTAGCTAGATCTACATTTCTTAGAGGTAGGAAAAGACCCGGCTCTGCAGAGCAAGTCTGGGCCGAGTAACAGGGGAAGAGAAGTCTGCTGTGCAGGAGAGGGTGGCATCAGGGGAGGACCCCACAGGGTGAGATTGTACAAATGTCAAGGAGGGAAATGAATCTGAAAAGAACCGAGCCCGAATATACACTCGCAATGCTAAACGGACATATCTGCACAGAGCTAATCCGTGCTGCACTATTTGTGGCCAGAACTTTAGAGGAGCAACTGAAATGGCTCTGCACTAGGTTGAGCACCCTCGGGATCCATTTACAGAAATTGTACTTCTATAAAATAAAACAGATATTTATAAGTTGATGTAACAATTTTTCATATGTCATCCTGAGTGGATGAAACAAAGCGCACAACAGAAATTTTACCCGTGCTCTATTTTTCACAAAAGTCAAGAGGCCAAAGAATAAAAGTAGCGCTCTACTAATTTCTGCCAAAAGAAACATGGAAAGGGAAAATTAGAAATTTATGAAATTTGTTATGTACAGGAAAAGAATGTGCTTCCATGCGCCACAGTGAAGGTAATGGTGGTGTACTGAAAACTTGTAAAAATGAAAATGGAAATGAAATAAAATGAAATGGAATAGAAATAAAAAATGAAAATGGAAAAGAAAATTTAAGTGATCAGTCTGATGTTTCCTGGGCCTAGTGGTCCATATGCTACGACTATTCTTATTTGTTATATGCTTTGTTTTACTGCAGTAAGTTAATCAAATATTTCTATTTTAGTTCCAATATAGTTTGCTTCACATTTTTACTAAGCTCTCAGTTCTATTTTGCTCTAGATGAAACATCTTCAATCTAATTGCTCTTGTGCATTTGGAGGGAATGCCTAATGTCCAGACACAACCAATCCAGAATAAATGACCGTCAGTCAGAAAACTATATTCAAATATTTGGATGCAAGCCAGTATTGCAAAAAGTAAGACTTTCTTAGCTTCATTCACATTCACAGTCTAATTTTAATACAAGTGTGAACAAAGAAATAATCCATATAGTTTTAAAACTGATGGCAGATAACAGCACAATCCTGATTATAATAATAATTGAAAACCAAGTGCCTACCTTCAATTTCAGTCTTCAAATAAAAATTACAAATCTGGAAGCTTGTTCTGAAGAAGGAGCCGGGCATGTTGGCAGGGTAATAATATTACTGCAGCAGTCTTTGTAAAGAGCCAGTACCCTCTAGTGTACATCTCAATAAAAGCCTCAGACAGAATGAGTGGCATTACCTTTTTCTTTAATTATTACTATTTCTCGGCACTTGCTTTGTTTGTTTTAATATTCCAAGTCTATAATCAAGCAACAATTTCCTGGGTGAAGCAATGAAACATGCTGGTTATAAATACTTCCAGGCACTGTGCAGTCTAGAGGAGTCTATTTCTTGGTTTAGAGTTATAATTCCCATTCATGTTTGCATCAGTTGAAAATTTATATTGATGGGAGAATTAGACTTAAAAGCAGTTCTCATTTGGAAACTCTGCCATGGCTTATTGATTTAACTGACATTTAAATCATCACAGAATTGCACACTGCAAACATACAGGAATCCTTACGTATTCTTGTTAAAATTAATAAAATGCAAATCCAGAAAATTCTTTTTAAAAATTGAAGTAGAAAATTCCAGTGAGTTAGTTGGTTTCAAAAGTCATCTGGATTAACCAGAATTCTTACTCTTTCTGGCATAAAACCTGGAAGCCTAATTGCACATGATGGGTCACCTTCAAGGCCAGCAGATGCTGTAGTTAGTGCATAATAAAATATTTCCCAGTAAACCCTCGTTCTCAGGTTCTCACTGGCTCTTGTGTATGAACCTGACTGAGTCAAATAATATACAGGATTTGTAAATATGAGATCAGAAAAAGACAAGTGATCCAGTAAGAAACCCATCTGTATTTATTGTGAGAACCAGGGAGCACTGGTCTTGAGATCACTATTTTAGAAAACAAGTATCCCAACACTGTCAAGGTAGTTTGCTGTGTAATATGCTCAGCAATTTCCACCTTACTATAACCATTCTGATTATTATGTAAGGAGGGTGATATTTCAAAGGCAATTAGTTGTCAGAAGAGATTAAACATTTCCAAGGATGTAGATTTATTACCTGAAGGAAATGACTATTTATTTCTTGCACATAAAGAGAAAACTACCCAAAAGGAGTGCTTTTCTAGAAAAGTAGCCTATACACACTTTATTTTGAAGTGAACAGATGCTATTTTGAAAAGGTAGAAGGCATTGTTTATCAGCTCTGATAATTAGATTGAGTAAAGAGAGCAAAAGTGATTTGATCATAAAGTTCTGTCAGTGAACATTCTGGATTTTTTTAAACAAGAACGAACTAACATGAAATTTACAATCTATATCATGGTCCTTCCTTAAAGGACTTATATGCAGTACGATGTTTTGAAAAAAAATTACATTTTAACAGTGGTTGGAATGTGTACTCAGAGCTGATGTGCACCCTTACACACACACAAACATCACTCCAGTTATTGATCCTTAGACTTAAATGGACATTTGCAGAAAAGCAAAACAGTGACTTTTAAAAAAATGTCTGTCCTTTAAATAGATTTATCACTATAGCACAGTAGCTTAGGTGAGCATAAGAGAAAAGAACAAAATCATCTTTATGGCTAGACAGCATACATTTTTACATTTTACTAAAAACTCAGAAATATATTAGAATCAAGTAATAATCTAAATTCATAAAATGAAGAGGCATCTTCAATGCAGTTTGATTATATCTGACCTTGTAAGTTTTATTAAAAGTTGCATCTCTCGAGATTTTGAATAAATGGTGAAATTATATGAATATGCAATATATTGTGGCAGATACAATGATAAATGTCCCCAGTGCTTTGTAAATTTTTAATGATCACAAACCTCCATAAAATGATTTATCTCATGGCTCAAGGAAATGCTATTCTTTTTTTTTTTTTTTTCTTTTTTGGAGACAGGGTCTCACTTTGTAGTTCAGGCTGGCCCTGAGCTCACTATGGCGCCCAGGCAAGCCGCCGCGAACTCAGCAATCCTCCTGTCTCTGCCTCCCAAGTGCTAGGATTACAGGCGTGAGCCACCACGCCCAGCATTATATGTGGTAACCGGGGATCGAACTCAGGTCCTTGCGCTTGCAAGGCAGGCGCCGGAACCACTGAGCTAACCCTCCGGCCCAAGGAAATGCTATTCTTATCTTGTACTAAAGAAAAGGGTGCCATGAATTTCTGGAAGAAAAATAATACTTTTAAGTACTTAAGTGAATATTATAGGAAAGAGAATTGTAATGAATGAAAACTGGCTTTATGATTATTAAATACTTGTCTCAGCTAGCAGGAGGACACACCAATCCCAGGACTGTAAGAGGCTGAGACAGGAGGAGCACAATTTCCAGTCCAACCTAGGCAACTTAGTGATTTAGACTATATCGAAATACAATGTAAAACAAGAGAAAAAAAAATAGAAGGCCAAGATGTAGTTCATTATGAAGGTGCTGGGTTCAGTCCCCAATACTGAAATAAATTACCAACCAATAACTTCTAGTTAGAAGTTATTATTAATGTTGAAAAGGAGGTAAGAAGAGATTTTGTTTAGTATTTTTCCTAAAGTAAATTGTAAGTCTGAATTCTTTATAAAGTTTAATTTCTCATGTGTTAATTTGAAATAGCTAAAGCTTACTAGTTTTGATCCTGAAAAATATAACAATGTTATATGACATACTCTGACAGTTAATATAGCATACAAGCACACAGAATGACCAAGAAGTTATTTTGTGTAGCATCTTAAGGCAAATAAACTATTAGTAGTTCTGTTACCTTCCCTGTTTGCAATGTTTGCACATAGAATGTGTCATGTGGTGACCTATTTTGCTAATAGATGCACTGTTTAGGCCCCTGGAGATGGAAACGTGAGTTATTTGGGTTGTTTTGCAGTCACTTCACCTGTGCAATGCATCTTTAGAAGAGTTCTTTTTAACCTGTATACAACATATTTTAACGGCAGTAACCACTGAATTACACTGTCTCTATTCTGCCCCCATTCCCCTGCTCCTCCTTAAGAGTTTACCTTCTACTCTTACATAGTAGTTTCTTTTCCCTTGGATTCAAAAGAAGAGGAATCATGTGATATTGATTTTTCTGAGCCTGGCTTTTATATCTAAGCATGACGGTCTCCAGCAAATCCATTTTCCTGCCACTAACATAATTCCATTTTAAGGCTGAGAATTGAACTGGGTGTATAGAACACACCCTCCTTATCTGTTCCTCTACAGACAGAGTACTAGGTTGACTCCATAACTTGGTCATTGTGAATAGCAAGCACTTCAGTAAAGGTGACAGGGCAGGGTCTCTGCTCTGGCCGAGTGGTCCCTCCGATGTACCTGAGCAGCGGGACACACGCAGATCACCTAGTAAAAACAACTACCCTTGAGAACGCAAAAGATAACAGACACTTAGGGGATGTGAGGAAGAGCAACCCTTACACACTGTTGGTGCTAACGTAAATTATTAGCACCATGGAAATCAGTATGGAGGGTCCTCAAAAGGGTAGAATTCTTCTACCCAACATCAGGCAAGTTAGTGCTAGAATGTAATTAGATTGTTTTTTAAAAAATAGATGATATGCATAGTGTATAGCTATATCTTTTTTCTTTTATAACTTTTTGTAAGTGGCTTTTAAATTGTAAAACATCCTATTTGAATATTAATGTAGACATTTATTATTAATAATTTCAAGCTACACATTAGCTATTCTACTTTCTAAATAATAAGATATATACACCTGAATAGTATTTGTTGCTATTCATAGGATTTAATTGATTTATAATTTACATCCTCTGTAACATGACACCATCATTCTAGAAGAGCACAGAACAAATGGATTGAAAATATAGGTTGAAAATTATTAATAGTAATATAAAAACTAACATGTAATATGTTTTAAAATCATGATGAGAAGGACAAAACACTCTACAGCTATATTTTAAATTTCAAAAAGGGTTAAATGTTTAATTAAATGGATGAAATCTTGGAACAAGCATTAATTTATTCAATGTTTTCTGTAGGATTTAAAAAACAAAATATTAAATATTTTTGCATGTTAGAAAATTTAATTATACAATTCTCTTTATATTCCCATTCTTCCCTTAATGGAATCTACATAATACTTTATTGTAAATTAAATAACCTACATCATTTTAAGTGAGCCTTACCTCAGGTATATTGTGTCATTAATTTACTGATTAGAAAAGTTTCAAGTTTCATACGTGTTATATATACATAATTATTAAGAATGCATTTAGGATTGCCTACACTTTGCACCAGGCTAAATGCTAAGAGTTTAACTGTTCAAACCATCACATCACATCAAATTTAAAATCTTAAGATAGCTTTAAGGAATAGTAAACATGAAGCAATTACAAATCTATTTTATGGAAATAATTCAAGTTTGCAAACTTTGAATGCAATCGTGATTGTTGATTTCTTTTAAAATATCAGCTACAAAAGGAGCAGCACCATTGCCTACTATCAAGAAAATAGGTAAAATATAATTTTGTTAATAATAAATATTATGGTGAAATCATAAGAAATGGAGTAACTTCATAATTGCTTCATGATTGGCAAATAATCCATAGAAATTAATGAAATTAATTAAGAGATCATATTATATCATGTATTTATCCAGCAAATATTTATTGCATCTATATTGTATCCCAGGTGCTCTTCTGAACTCTGCACACACAAATATTTTTAAAAAACTGAACCAAAAGCAAATTAATGTGTGCTTCTTCTGTGTACATGCATGTGCATGTACTTCCAGTGATCTGAAAGGAATCTAGAAGGAAACAAAGTGATTTATGGGAAGTTAAAAAACCAGCAGTGAGAGAAATGAAACCAAATTGTGTATCTGCAGTAATTATTTAATTTCCAATTTTCATTTTCATAGTTGCAATATTCAGCTCCCACGCTTTAAAATGTTTTATTCAACTTTTAGTCATCATGTTACATTGTGTGAACAGTTGCAGAAAGCATAATCCTTGCTATTTGCTCTTCAGTCCACACACAAATCATTGTGCAAATGACCAAAGTATATCAAGATGAGTGACCAATCATGACACTTCTGTCAATAGCTATCTGTCAGTGATTGGCTCCTGCATGTGTTATTCAGGTTAAGCATAATCAGCAAGGCAGGAAGTGGTAGCGACTCTACATCTTACAGTGATAAGCATACTGGTTACAAAAGGATACACAGAACTTGGCAATTGTCCAAAAAGATAAAACTACAACAAAGAAAAATGATGATACTGGGGGGAGAAAAGTTTCACTTTGAATGGAACCAAGTGGACATAATGAAGTTGATCATGGAGATATTTATGTTTCCACTATTCTTGGAAGTCCAGAAATGCAGCCAGAAAACCTCAGTAGAGACAAATTTAGGGACAAGGCAATTTGCAAGGAAAAAAATAAAGATGCCTCAGAGAAAGCAACATCAAGAAAAAAACTCCACAATAAAGGAATTTCACAATAGTTATTTCACAATATTTTGGCAGGGAGAGGGGTTGTAGTGAGGGCAGGGGAAAGGAGGAAAAAGAATCAAGGTGTGTCATGCACAGGTACAAATTCTCAATGTTGAAAGTGAACATAATGTATTTGTAAAATGTACCAGTAAATCAGTTTTTAAAAACAATATTAAATGGAACCGAATTCAAACTTTGGTCTCTTTTATTCTGCCCTGTGATGAGGGATTTAGTTCTCTGACATTTCTTAAGGGTTTCATAAGTAGAAGTGCATGAGGAAGTGCATAAGCCCTAAAATACTTGGACCTCCGAGTCCATTATAGAAAAAAGCTCTCCAGAGCACTAGATATCAATAGTAAAGTTTTTTTTGTTTGTTTTTTGTTTTTTGTTTTGTTTTTTTGTTTTTTGCTTTTTGAGACAGGGTCTCGCTTTGTAGTTCAGGCTGGCCCTGAGCTCACTATGGTGCCCAGGCAAGCCGCCGCGAACTCAGCAATCCTCCTGTCTCTGCCTCCTGAGTGCTGGGACCACAGGCGTGAGCCACCACGTCCGGCATTGTGGTATGCGGTGTTGACTGTTGGTGGGCGTGTCTCCACGTCCAGCATCATATGTGGTTACCGGGGATTGAACTCAGGACCTTGCGCTTGCGAGGCAGGCACCGGAACCACTGAGCTAACCCTCCGGCCCAATAGTAAAGTTTTTAAAAGTTGGCCAATCGGGTGAAATAATAATGATTCAAAGGATTTGAAGGCTTTCTAGCAGCCAAAAGACTGTTAGTCCCTGAAAGGACAGCTAGGATGGGTGAGTGCTGCCACTAGGGGGTGGAACACCTGGATTGACACCCTTCGCCTGGCTTTTCAGACTGAGGGGCGTGATCAAGTTTTTCTCAGGTCACAGCCTTCCTGTGCTGGTCAGAAATATTTTTCCAAGGCTGAGCTTCTAGCGTCATCCTTCCTAAAGCAAAGTATCTATCTCAATAGGGAAATCCTTCATTTGATGAGGTACGTACATTATTATTACTAAGAGATGATATATTACTTTTTTAATTGCATTCTTTATTGGTACAATTTGCATACATCTTACACACATAACATTGGGGAATTTGTACCAATATATGACACTGTCAATTCTCATTTTTACCCATATCCCCACCACACCTCCCCACCCCCTATATACATGCTCTTTTATTTTGTTTCAGAATCATATTTATTCCTTCCCTTCATTACATCCCCACACCAAATTTCCTTTGGAAATTTCCCATTCTAAAAAGATTGTCATACTACTGGAGTTCATTTGCATCTACAGGTGCTCATATCAACAAGAAGATCCAGTATTTGCCTATCTGTGCTTTATTGATTTCACTCCTTAGCGTGTCCTCCAGGTGCACAGTGGAAAGACAGATGTACACCCTTGTTCATAGCAGCTTGGTTCGTGATGGCTCAATCTTGGAAACAACCCAAATGCCCATCAACTGGAGACTGGATAAAGAAGATGTGGTTTTTTTATAAAATGGAGTACTATTCTGCCATAAAGAATGACAAGATTGATTCATGTGATATATTACTTTTAAGAATATGAACACTGTTTGCAAGGGCACTGTCAATGATCCAGACATAAAATTTAGCAAGGCAGACTGTCCCTTCCTTAGAATTATTTGTAAGCTTCAATAATAACTACAACAGAAATATTAAATGAGCACCTCAGTAAGCCTGACAGGAGCATTTCATATTTATGATATTTTAGAAGTTTAGTTTATCTTGACAGAAACTAGACAACATAAATTGCAGTGTAGCTTGGTAAGGTTACCTGACAGAAGTGGCCTCACAGGCTCTGGGCTCCAGGTGTGCACGGCTCGGTCACACGTAAAACACAAGAGCACTACTGGCTGATTCCAATGTGTTAGTGTCAGTGTTGTGTGAACAGCCTTCTTGGAGAGGTCTTTTCAACCTCCCTCTACGACAAATGACAAATTTAAAATGATGAGGAGTGTCAGGTGTGGACAAGAGAATCAGACAAACCCTTTCCTGAGGGGTCGGCTTGAAGCAGTGACCGACACCTGAGATGCTTGGTCTTTTATGTGGGGCTCCTTTCTCAGAGCTAAATGTGTTCCATGTCAGGCTTGTAGAGAGGCAATGTCTTATTATCTGAAATAAAGAAATAAAACTTCGACTTACAGGTATTCAGTCTCTCATTCCCCACATGAGCCTCTGAGTGATCAGGCTAGCATTGCATTTTAAAATTTCAAGCAGACAGCAGAGGAGAAGAGGGAAAGCAGGTGTATACACGAGACGCCACGCTTGGCAATTAGAAGGCTTAACCTCAATTTTCTCAGAAATACAAGGTCCTAAACCTGTGCAGTGACTTTAAGGAGGGGAAAGGGGACATGAACAGGAATGAAAGCAAAAGTAATCATTGTGCGAGAGATGGTTTAAGCATTAAATAGAGCTTTTTATCAAATGATGGAAAGTACGTACACACAAATAGAAGGGCATATTTTTAAAATCCAAATAATTGCTGTCATTTTTTCTGAATATGGTATTACATAGGTGATAACACATTCTAAAACATAACTGTCTATATTCAAAAATTGCAGCCCTTCTAAAAGCTTATTTTCCAAATATTGGTAAACAGAAATTTTGTCTTTGTATTAATTTAATTTTAAAATATTAAGCCAAGTGTACTAACTTCTTCTTAGTATTAAAATGAGAGCATTTGGTAGATATGAAGTTGTACCAGCTGTTTTCCTACAATGGAATTGCTGTAAATGTGGTACAATTATGATAAACTTTTATTTCCCAGTTCTGAAAGAGATCAAAAGAGGAGAATGGGTAACATGGGCTCTAAAAATAAATATCAGAGGAAATCCAGTAAATCAATCTTTAAAACACAGAGAAAATAACTTTTCTAAATTTCTTCATCTATCCAAAATTTATAAAAGCAGATATATTCTTAATGTGTTTGGTCAGTTAGACTGATCAAGAAAGCTAGAATGTTTTCATTTGGTAGAAATTTTAAGATTCAAAGAGGCTGCATCTGACGTGTAATGCACACCGGGATGGTAGGCAAGTCATGCAAAAGAATGAGAGCTGCGGAAAATAAATGAAAACTAGATTCTGAAAGGTGAAGCCAAACCGAGGAGCCCACAAGGGGCAGAAATGGAATTCTGGGTCAGATGTCAAGGGGTCTGGGAAGACCAGGAAAAAAAGGGAGAATCAGAATAGAAGTAAGTTTTAATTGAGAAGGAAATAGTGTCCTGTGTAGAGCTGGCAGTGTCTCCAGACAATCCAATACAGTCAAGTTATCAGTCGCCTGGCTGCGTATAAGTCGATATATGACATGTACAATGTGGCCTGGAACATACTGGGAAACGTAGTGCTATCTCGACAGTGGAACTTGGATTCCCACCACCAAGTGGCTCCTTTGAAGTGACTGATGGTCCAAGAGATGACTTCACACATCCCTCGGACCACAGATGCAGCTGCAGAAATCTCAGACAAATTGACATAAATATAATGGATGCTCCAGTCAGGTACAAAGCTCTCAGATAACCAAAATGAAAGCAGCAGCTCAATGCAGATTACCCGACCACGTATTTATAACTTGGCCCCAGGCTGTCCCTTAGCAAGATGCTTCCAAGAGCTGAAGGCTTCCTTTGACCTCAGGTTCTTCTCAATTTAGAACCTTTCTGCCACAGAATAAATATTTTGGCAATCTGCAATCTTTTGAATGAATTCACTCAATAATTTTGGGATCTGATGGTGTTCTGAACCCATAGAAATATTACAAGAAGAGACAGCAACAAAATAATAATTACACTAGTAATTAACACACACACATATGTTTAACAGTGGTTAGGAAAGAACAGAGGTGTCGTGTCAGCTCTCTTGTCACAAAGACCCAATATGTGACACCCGTAAGTTGAGAGAGAAGTTTAATTTGACTCACAACTTGAAGTGGTCAGCTGGCTCAAAAGAAGAAATAATATGGCAGAGGGTCCCAGAGGAGGACAGCTGCCCACTTAAGGGCAGCCAGGGAGCCATGAGGGAAGAAAGAAGGCAAAGGATTGCACAGTCAAGCAAAGAAGCCCCCACCACTCCGAGGGACATATGGTCTGCGGCCCAGATGGCATCTCCAAGCCCTGCCAAGAGCACAAGCAGCAGGATCTACACTCAGCATCCCCGTTTGGTTTGCCACGCCACGCCACTGCATTGGAGCCCAGGACCCACTATGCCCACTGAGCTGAGCAATCCCTGTGAACTTTGCCATCAGTGAGTTTCTGGGCCCAGGGCCATGTGCAGGACCCTCGACTCACTTTGGGGGAAAGGGCACCTTTAACTTTAACTGCACCGAAATGAGACCCCCCAAAAAAGAGCTTACTGAAACATCATCCAGTAAAAATAGTATTTATGTGACTAGAACTTTAAAGTTATATTAGTTGTTGGGGTTTGAGATTGTCATTTATTTCTTTGTTTGGCAGTTATGGGCTTATTTCTGACTGAATTATATAATATAGCCTAGGATAAATTGCACTCTGGTGATAATGAACAAGGTTGGCCTCACAGTGTTAGTATTCATGTAAATCTTACAGTCTAACTTGTAAGAATTGGCAATGCTTTGTAGGAATTAATAATGCTACTTTGTTTCTTATATGAAATATGTTTTATGATATTTTCTAAATTCTACAATAAATACTAAACTTTGCAGAAGTTTTCATCAATGAGCCATTTCTACCATCTTTATTTTTTTCACTCTCCAATAAATTCCCTAATTTCACATGATTTTACAAGTCTGTTTCCTACCATGTCTAATAACTATTTTCCCAGTATTATTTTTGATTCATGCATGCTTAATGCTATCTTTTATGTAAGAAATTTCACATTAAGGCAATTTGAATCAAATATATAGCTGTCTAGCAAATGAACTGTCACTAAATCAAAAGAAATGCCACTGAATATTAAAGCTTTATAAAACAAGAACTAACCATATATTTCTACGTGAACAATATTTTCTGTTGCTTAGAATTGCTTTTGCTATTCTAGGTCTTTTGTGACTCTAGATTAATTTTTGGATAATTTTCTCTAGATGTATGAAGTATGCCATAGGAATTTCAATTGGGATTGCATTGCATCTATATAGTGGTCATGGGAGTATAGCCATTTTCATGATGTTAGAAATATATGGTGCAGTTATCATGTATGTTCTTCTGGCAGTCTTACATAATAAACTCTAAAATTCAGTTTGATACTTTTACAAATGGTTAAGATGAATAAATATCCTTTATGCATTATTTTTAGGTATGCATACACAATTTGATAATATCAGAGAGACTATGTTATTTCATTCACTTAGAAAATACAGACGGGAGCATTATACCAGTCTCTTTGTAGTGTAATTATCTGAATAAAATTCCTTAAATTCAATTGGTTACATTTATATTTACTAAGTATGCTATTTTTCTTATTTTAGCTTTATTTTTCCTTTAGTACATAGGAATGGCTTGCATCATGTAGAGTTGATACCTATACATGTGTGTATTAATTATTTTACGTCTCCTCCCTCCTGGCTTCCCTCTCCCTGAATCTCTTTGATTATTTCAGAAACTATATTGTACTAATATTTATTGCCTATTGTTTATTCTAAGGATGACTGAAGAAGTATAAAAATGAGAGAAAAATCCAACAGTGTAGTTTGTTATGATATTCAAAGAATAAGTGAACTCAGAATACACAGCTCAGTGGTGGAGTTCTCGTCCAGCACATAAGAGGCATTAACTCTGATCGCCAGCAGCACACACACACACACACACACACACTCATATGAAAACTTGTTTGCCTCAGGGATATCAACCTATGGAAAAGTCTTTGGCATTTTGGAAGTCTGCAAGGAAAAGAAAACTCTTGCAAACAAAATGCGCCAGAGGAAACAGACTGTTGTGTTAGGAGGAGAGTTGTAAGAGCAAGACGGTTGCTTGGGGAGTTAACTAGAGGAACATCGGGGTGCAGAAAAGACATGGATATTAGAAGAATGGTCTGAAATGACCTTAGACAATACTCAAGTCAGAACTGAAGTGATAGCAATAAATGGAATTTAAAATAACTAAAAGTGGAAAAGTATGGTGCAGTGTTCATCGTGTCAGTGTTTTTGTGAAACTGTGGATGAGTCATATTATGTGGCAACATTAAAAATTTAAATACAGTATCTATTTGGAGACCTAAGAGTTACAACTTAAAAATTTAAATGTGTTTAACCTGTAAAAGAGAAAACTTAAATTGGAGTAACATAGAGCTATCACTGGTCAATTTAATTTTAATATTTAATTGCACAAATTTCTGTTCCATGTGAGCTGGAGAAATGATTTTATCTCAAGTGAGGTCAAATTATTCCAAGTAATCATGAACCCACTGTTTAAATATACAGGTGTAGCTGAGTTTATATGGAAGTTCCTCAAATGACCCCTGTGTGAATTGCAATGTTACTGAAGTCCTAAAATGCTGCTGATTCGCTGATGGGTTATATGCGAAGGCTGGCTTCCCCCACGGAGACCACTCGGCAGCCTGCACCGACCGGAGCGGAATAGTCAGCCGGAAAGTTTCTATGTGTTTCTCGAACAGTAACGTATTATGTCAACATTGTTGGGTTTTCGACACTGTCTTACCGTTAGTCCTAACTGTGCAAGGAAATAAACAGTAGGAAAGTGGTAACATGCTGCAAGTGAAATATCGAAATTAAGAGGTTTTATTGCATAGTATTAAGAAACAGCAGACGGGCTCTCCCCTCGTGTGATCTGCGAGGCGGAGCCAGAGTCCCCCTCCGCGGCTGCGCTGGGAGACCTGAGGCCCCACCCCCACCCCTGCGCCTCCCGGGCTGCCTTCTCTCCTCTCCGCCGCTGCACTTCCAGGCTCCAGAACAGCTGCGACCAAAGTATCTGCACGATCAGTTTGCTCCGTACCAACGTGCCCTGTCCATTCAGAGTGCAGCTTCCTGGCAGGATGCTTTGCTTTGTGGGGGCCTCTGTGTAACCGCCGAGCAGGGATGAGTCCCGCTTCAGGCTTTGCTGCCCGTGTGGAGCAGAGGGACCGTCGCTGGGAACGTTCACAGAAAGACGGGGCTGGTCGTGGCCCCTGACCCACAGCTGCTTCGGTCTCCTTTGTGGCCCAGATCACGCTGCGTCCTCATAACTATGACATGAGGAGGGGTGGGAGGGGACACTGGGTTACTGAAGTGCGGTAACTGAACTCCGTGCGTAAAGATGTGGAAACCGAGGGCTACTCAGACTAAAAATCACGAACTGCGGTGACTTTCAAACTTAGGCCACTGACAACACATTGGGGAAGACTATAATACTATCCTGACACTACTTAGATTGGCTAAGGCACGTGCTCATGTATTTTTTTTTAACCAAAACAATTTGGTATATTCTTATAACTGTGGTAAAATTCTTTACTGAAAATGCATCTTCGTTGAAGATACTGCAGCTGCTTCACCACCTCGTCTTGGGTTACGTCATTTAGACGGAGAAGAGCGTCGTGAACGAGCCCCTGGGCACCAGAGCGGTCACGCCCCAAACCTCTGGGTGACGATCCGGACGCAGAAATAAACTGCGCGGCTGAGATCGGACAGTTAACAGATAACACTAAAAATTATTCTGTTCCGACTACGGAAAGGAGAGTTAAAAGAACTTCAGTGATCGGAATAACTGGACAAAGGCGAGGCGTGTTTCAGTGTTGTCTTTTGTGCGTAGCTAAACATCTCATGGAAACTTTAGGTAAAATTCTGTTTTCACTTCCTTTATGCCGATTATAAATCACTCCCACCAGAATTAAACTTCTTAGTGACGTACGTTGTTACCTTGAAGATCTGTTAAGCTATGTCCTCTCTCTGCTGTTCAATGGCTTATTTCATGAGATTCTTTTAATTTGTTGTTATATTGATTGGCCGCCATGCTATGACTGTACATTTTCATTAACATAAACAACATAACACATGTTTCTCCTCCTCTACAAATCAACATCAGCACACAACGGCAGCTCGATTGAAGACCCCCTACCTCATTCTCGGTCTGGACAGATCTCCCACCCTGGCCCCTGCAGCGTCCTACCGCTGAGGTGAGCAGGCTTTGGCCTGTTACCTCACTCCCCAGTCTCCAGAACGCAGTCCGTTCTCCACCCTCCTCGTGGCTGTATTTTAAAGCTTTCTTCCTTAAATATCAAACACCAAGCAAATTGAATTTTCACTTTCTCGGTCCTATAATAGAACTGCTGAACGTCTCGGACGGAACCGTCCAGATGGCTGTAGTGACACTATATGGAAGCCACCGCCACCATCTCATCTGGTGGCTGAACAACGCCCAGAATCTTTTCCTATTATTCTACTCAATGAAGTTACAATTTTCATAATCATTATTTTAAAATATTTCCCCTCTCTAAAATTTTCTGAAAAGCTTCGTATCTCCCAAAAGTGTTCAACAAATGACCTCGCCTTTCACTTTACAGAGAAAATAAGTTTACTCACAGATGTTTACTAACAACTTCCTAATAACAAATACAAGAACAAGCATGCATGTGCCTGTACAAATTAATACATACCTGCTTACAAACACATGAGCACTTAATGCATGTATGCAGCTTAATCAAACTTAGTTGCTTCATAAAAAAATTCTATGATATTCTGAATACTAATCTTGTCTCTGTACTTCCCAAAAAATGTTCATTATCAGTTATCTTATTAGTTATGTTTTCAGTTTTTCCTTCATATTTGTCTTTAAATGTGGCTAAATTTATGTATATATGGGCAGGGGTTGTTGTAAGGGGGTTGTTGAATGGGGAAAAATGTGAATCAAGATATGTCATGATTGTCATGACATAAACTTGACAAGATATGTCAAGTTTGCAATGATAAATGTGATCAAATTTATAAAATATACCAGTGAAATAAATTTTAAAATGTACCAATAAAGTCAGTTTAAAAAAAGAAAAGAAAAAACAAATAAACTCAGTGTGTTAAATCAGTATTACTAAAATTTAGTAAGACACATTTCCATTCTCATTAAATCTCAGAAATTTGCTTTCAGAGAAATTAATCTTTCTCTGATTTAAAATTTTATATTAGGCTATAGACCTTGGAAAACTTCCAAATTTACCATCCTACTCTTATTTACTTTTCTTATTTCCAATTTGAACATATGTATGGAGGCCAGGAATTATTATTATTTCCCAAATTTTGCTTATTTCTGCAAACTGACTTGATGTACATTTTCAAATGCTCATAAATGAAGCATTTGTTGCTCTTAAATTACCTGAAACATTCTTTTAAACAGATGAAACTAAATGTTCTACTGAAAGACCTGCAACCTTAAATAGCTCATCTTACTTTGAATCTAAAATGTAGTAATAATTTAAAGAATGAAATACTCTTCCACCAAGCCCAATTCTTATCCTCCTGGCTTTCTGAGTGCCATTTCGTTGCCTCTTAGATTTCCACTATTGTAAACTATATGAGAAAATACTGTTATTTTTCTCTGTGACTCAGGTTGAAATTAGAAACACATGGAGTCTAATTAGGATGTGTATTTGAAAGTTGTTAAAACCCACTTAGCCCAAATTGTAGTTACATAAACCATGGAATATTTATTACATTTTCCCCTATAAATTAAAGACCTGCTTTACTTGCAATAAAATTCAGTATGCTGCATATCCAAGACATAAACCATTTACATAAATGATTACATCTCAAAGTCATACAAGCCTAATACTTAAGCAACTTGAATATGATTCATTAGGGCATTGAAGAACTTACATAGAATATTGTTAAAACAATTAAGATGCTCTTTAAGCATTATAATGTTAATAAGATACTGCCCTTAATGAAGAATGTATTTATGGAAAAGCACTAAATTTTATTAAATAGTAAGATGTGTCACTTTAAATCAATGAAGAAACACAGTAGCTGTGCTGAGCATTTTTTACTAAAAAGACCATGTATGCAAAAGACGTGTGAAATGTTTTCGCAAGGCCTCTGTTGCACTCTTATGCTAATACATCTTGCTTTAAATTGTAAGGAGAAACTGTCTTTAGCAAAGACTCTGTAAGACTACCAAAGATATAGCCCTTCTGGACACTGCAGTTACAATAGCAACCGATGTAACTTTACTATTATCCAGAGAATACTTAATATGCCAGAAGGAAATAATAAAATTTGACAGTAGAGGGTAAGAAGTGGACTGTGTACCAGGGAGTGTTCTCCTCACAGCTCATCTGACTTGTACAGAAAATGACCCAAATTACACAAAAGAGAAACCAAGCTGGGCGTTGGTGAGTGATGACAAACACAGCTTTCTGAGTGATATACTTGTGTATAGAAGTTAGATGAATGTATTTAAATACAAAATAAAAGAAAGTTCTGTAGAAAACATCTACTTGACAGCAGAATTCAAACTGAAAGATTTAAAAGCTAATGATGTATTTGCAAAAATTCTGTAAAAATATAGTCTTAGGCAAAAATATACTGACAGCAGAACAGAGCAAATAAAAAATGGGTCTCGGGAAAATTTATACCACACACGGTAGAAAGAGTATGAAGCAGTGTATTACACAGGTTTTGGTGAAGAAAAGTAGTCCTAAAACTAAAGGCTGCTGTGATTTAGCCAAACAGATCTTAAAGCAAAGATCAAAAGAATAAAATTAATCCCAAGTAGCTTAACAGAATCCAAGTAGCTCAATGATATTTGGAGAAATATGAAATAGCTATTGCACAAAAGTGAAAATTTAACATGTCTCAAACCTAAGGAACACTACCAGAACACACAGTGAGAAAATATTTTCTATAATTAAGAGAAAAAGGAAAAAAATAACTTACAAATGAGAGGGTAAAATTTTAGTCAAGAACTTGAAGATAATTATTGTGATCATGTATTTCGTATTCACTAAGTGAGCAAATGGCACTTCAGGTAGGGACCCAACATGGAGAGGATCTAGGTACATGTTACTGGGTATCGTAGTGACCATATAGCCCTTGTCAGGCTCTTACTTCCCCTTTCAACGAATTGGACGGCATAATTGATGAATGTGAAAGTTTAACATTCATTTATGACAAAAGAAGAAGAAAAGGAGAGAAAAAAGAAACAGAGACAAAGTACCCTACAGGGAAGCACTTGGCGGAGTAACAGAGGGTCAGTTAAAGTGGACAGAGAGGTGCGAAGCACCCTGCAGTGGACCAGCCTCAGGAGAAAGGATCACAGCAGCCAGGAGCAGGAACAGGTTGTTACCCACCTTTATGTCCTTGTTCTGACATCACATCCAGGCGGTCCCATAAAAATCCTGCTTGAGGGCCGGAGGGTTAGCTCAGTGGTTCCGGCGCCTGCCTTGCAAGCGCAAGGTCCTGAGTTCGATCCCCAGTAACCACATACAATGCTGGGCGTGGAGACTCACGCCCACCAGCAATCAATACCACATACCACAGAGCCGGGTGTGGTGGCTCACGCCTGTAATCCCAGCACTCAGGAGGCAGAGACAGGCGGATTGCTGAGTTCAAGGCTTGCCTGGACTACATAGTGAGTGCAGGGCTAGCCTGAACTACAAAGTGAGACCCTGTCTCAAAAAGAAAAAAAAAAAAAATCCTGCTTGAGTTTAAGCCTGAAGATTGGTCTCAGGTGCAGCAGGGCTTCCTGCCAGAGGAGTGGAAGACAGCATTCTCCCTTTGGCCTAAATTTGCCTCATTTGACAAGCCACGCCCAGCAGCTCAGACACTTAACTATGGCCTAATCTCCTGCCTTACTTACATACACCTGTGTAACACAGATAGGCCAAATGTGAAAAATTTGAATATAGATGTTTCATTGCCTGAAATAGCCAATGTACTGAATAAACAAAACCAAAGGTAACAAAGAAAAAACAATCACAAATATGGCAGTTATTTATTCAACTGTGTCAGTTATTTTAGATGTAAAGAATCTAAATGTATCAATTTAAAAACAGATGCTCGGACTGGAATGAAGACAGACATAAAAAGCCCCAGGTATGTGTCATCTGTAAAAAATCAATATTAATAATCAAGAACCAGGTGAGAATACAAGAATGGATACAACATTAGAGTTTTAGTGCAAAGCAAATGAAATTTGGGGCAGCAACATTAATTTTAGACATAGCAGGTTTCAGAACAAAGAAAACAATCAGTCAAAGAGGAACATCACATAATGATGAAGGGGCAGTTTCTCCTGAAAGACAAAACAGTCCTTCTTGTGTGTGTGATTAACCACAGAGCGTCAATTTACAGGATGCAAAAACTAATTGAACAGCAAAGAAAAAAGATGGGCACAACTGTAGTTGGAAATTTCAATACTCATCTATTAGTAATTGATAGATCCAGCCAGCAGAAAACTAGTAAGAACACAACCGAACTGAAGAGAAACATTAATCAATGGTGTCTACTTGACACTGAGTACTTTTGAAAACCACAGTGAAATATGCACTTCTTTCAATTTCATATGGAACGTTCACCAAAATATTGCTTTTCTGGTCATCAAAACACACTTCAACAAACTTAATATGTGTTATATATGGGATCCTATTAAACCACAATAGAACCAAAATAGAAGCCAAAATCCACAGTATCGGAGAAGCAAATAAATGATTAAGTAACAAGTGAAATGATTAATAGCAAAAAAAAAATTTTGAACTCACAAAAATTGAAGTAAAAATTTTATATAATGTAATGACAAGAGTGTTTAGAAGGAATTTTGTACAAGTGAAAATATATGTTAGGGAAAAAATTAAATATTTTTTAAATGGATCAGAGCATCTATTATAACCAGAAAAAATTCAAAGTAACAAAATAAAATATATAATTAAAACTATAGTGAAAATATATAATTCTTTTTTAATCTGGATCTTTATTGGTACATTATATATACACATTACGATCATGCTCAACATGGAGAATTTGTACCAGTATATGACTTGACACTGTCATTTTTCCCCTTCCCCTACCCACCCTTAAAATGCCCCCACCCATATATATATAAGCTTTGGTTCCTTTTTTTTTTACCATCATATTTTTTCTTTTCCCTCATTACTTGCCCATAACCTCATTTTCCTTTAAATATTTACTATTTCAGAATATCTATCACACATTCTAGAACTCATTTTACATCTTCATTTTCTCATGCCAGAGAAAAGATATGGTATTTACACAACTGTGACCTATTCATTTCACTTATGAGTATGTCCTTAAGGTACGTGAGAATATATAATTTAAAAACAGAAAAAATCAACAAATCAAAATATCTTTGCTTAAAAAAAAAATCAGTGAAACTGGTAACCTCTATCCTGATATATAGAGATGTTAAAAGATAAGAAGTTACTAGTATCAGAATGGGAACTGTAAACCCATTAACATTAAAGAGATAAGACAGGAGTTTTTAAAATGCTATGCTCACAAATTTGAAAACTTACATGAAATAAACCAATTTTTTTAAGTAAACCATCTCTCAAAATGGACACACAGAACAGTATACATTTTACATAGCCTGTATCTATTAATAAATTTCATAAATTTCCAAAACACAAAGAATAATTTCCAGATGAGTTCACCAGTGAATTCTATTGGTCATTTAATAAGGAAATGATAGCAATGACCTATAAACTCTTCCGGAAAGTCTAAGCAGTGTGAATACTACTTATTGCATCCTATGAAGCTCAATACCAAGCTACATAAAAATGTAATAAGACAATAAAAATAAATAATAAATAATAATAATAATAAATAATAAATAAAATAAAGACCCATATCGCTCATAAACACAAAAGTCATCAACAGTTTAGTGATGAATAAATTAGGCAAATCAAATAATTGTGTGTCTAGTTGATTATGTATCTATATATAAAATGATCACCTATCTACATAGCCATATTATCTAGAAAAATATATATCTAGCTGGGATTTATTTCAGGTTTCCAAGGCTGGGTCAACATTAAAAAATCAAAAGCTATAATTCATCACATCAACAGAATAAAGAGGAAAAACCATATGATTATATCAACAGCTACATGGAAAAAAATTTCAAAATTGTAAAAAAATTAAAATATACCTATACATTTTTAAAATGAATAAACTACAAAAGAAGGGAAATTCCTCAACTTGAAATCAACATCTTCAAAAATCCAGAGGTAACGCTTTGGTTGTGAGGACCCTAGTGCTTGCTCCTTGAGGTTGGGAAAAAGACTGTGCCCATCATTGGTATCTGTCACATTTGGTCTGCATATTGCATGAAGCTGCAATATGAATGAAAATAGAAAATAAAAATATAGTTTACTTGAGGATAAAATAAAACCTATCTTTGCTCTCAGGTATCCTATTTGTTCATGTAGAAAAACCCAAATAATCATTTAGAAAACAAAACGTCTGGAGCCAAAAGTCCACTTTAGAAGTGTCGCAGGATGCAAGCTTAAAACATATTATCGATTATTTTCTTATTTACTGGCAAGGAACAGTTGGAATTTTGCATTGAGCACAACCTATACATGTACATCTGTAGGATGATACAGAATATGCAAAATGCTCTCTCTTCCATTTCTCAAAATTGAGCATAATGTGAAGATAATTGAGATGGGAAGATTGGAAAAATCCCAAAAATGAATAGGAAGCTTATAGTCTATTTCTTTATAATAGCACTTATTGCTTTGCTATGTGCTGCTTATCCTGGTATTCTTAAATACTGCACATCAAATGTACAGGAAGCTATTATGTGTTGAAATTAAATCATCCTAGATAATAAATATGTTTTTAACAAATACTTATGTTTCATTTTAATAAGGAAAAGACATTTATAGCCACCCCCTTAGGGAAGATGACAAGAAAGCGACTACAGCCGGGGTGTAATATGGAAATTTATGCAAATATATTAAATACATGAAGAGCACTCAATTAATTTTAAGCAATGAAAAGACAGGTAAAACTTATGATTCACAGTGATTTGTGTACTGGGAATTGTACGCCTTCTTGATTACATTAATTGAGGAGTCGTGGAGGTAGCGATTTTGCAGATGTCCCTGTAAAAGCCGCACGGGCATGCACGCTGTCGACAGGAGGTGTGTGCTATTGTGTTTAATTTCTGTATTATGTGCATGTGACAGCTTCACTAATGATGTGTTCCTGTAAACCAGACAAGCAATATAAAATGCACTCGCCCTAGGAAACTTAAATAGAATTCCAAATCTTGTAAGAAATCTTTAAAATAGTCGTATCCTGGGCTGGTGATTTAGCTCAGTGGTTCTGGTGCCAGCCTCACAAGAGCAAGGTCCTGAGTTCGATCCCCAGTAACCACATACAATGCTGGGTGTGGTGATCATGCCCACCAGCAATCAATACCACATACCACAGTGCCGAGCGTGGTGGCTCACGCCTGTGATCCCAGCACTCGGGAGGCAGAGGCAGGAGGATTGCTGAGTTCAAGGCTTGCCTGGGCTACATAGTGAGCTCAGGGCCAGCCTGAACTACAAAGCAAGACCCTGGGTTAAAAAAAAAAAAAAAAAAAAGTCTTATCCTTGCAATAGGGGACTCAGTAAAGTTAGGAAAAAAAGTCTTAGATTACATAAACAATAGCTTAATTTTTGTAATTTATCTTTTAGCTTTTAAAAAAATGCTAAATCAGGTGTCTAGTGTTTAAATTCATAAGTTTATAGTTGAAAAAATGACTTCATTGATAACCTTATGGGGCAAAGGTACTGGGAATATTTATAACAGCAGAGAATGTTGTAAGAAGTTAATTTAAAAGTAAATACATGTATTATCTTTTAAGATCTTTAAATCATCAATGACATTTTCTTTGCATGTGTTTCAGTTATTACAAGATGCATCATAGATATCCAAAGAGAAAAAAAAATTAACTGTAGTTTGGATACTTTCTGATTTTAAGCATTATAATTAATCACTATTAAAAACTATTTTCCATGGCTTGACAAAAAATGCATTTTGTACTTTCGGTGGGGAATGATGCTCCTTTCTTTCCCTCTATTTTCTCTTACTCCGGTCGTGTCTAAGGAAAGCCAGGCGCCCCGGTAGACCACCCTTCCTTTTCCTTTGTTGGAACGGGTCTGTCCCATTGGAAGGAATCCTTACCTGTTCTGCTGAGAGTGGTTCCCTCAGTGCCCGCTGGATTTACTCGACAAATGCAGTCCTTGTCCGCGTCCCTGCTTGGCTGCCGGTCCCCATTGAAGCACCAGAGATAGCGATGTATCCATACGTGCGCCATAAAAGAGACTTTGGGATATCCGCCGATGTTGTTGTTGCCATCAGTACAGCTGTCGCCGCTGCGGCAGCCGCGGGGTTCGCGATTGCTCAAACAGCACTGACTGCAGCCGCGGTGGACCATCTCGCCGAAAAGACCGCGACAGCTTTAAGTACAGCGCAGGACCTTGGTATGCACTTGCAAACAGGCATTTTGAACCTCAATCAACAAACGGCCTGCTACGAGAACAGATGGACATGCTGTGGGCACGTTTCCACTATTCCTGTGCTGTGACCTACCCTCACGCCTGTATTATTCACGTGCATGTACAAACTTGTCTCAGGCCACTAGGGCCTTGCAACAGATCATCCATGGGCCGTGGAAATCAACAGTTCTACATCCTCACCAAGCAGCCGCGCGACGAGATCCGCAGCGTTCATGAGACACGGGTTCCCCCCGTAGCTGGGACCTCCCTTTTTGCTACTCTGGGTCAGATGTTTCAGACCTGGGCCGGGACGATCTCACTGGGCCTTCTACTTTTGGGGGTCGCAGCCGCAGCACTAGCCTTGCGTTGGTATTGTCAAAACCAGGGCCGCCACACCCGGCATCTGGAGGCCGCCAGTCCCCTCAGGTGTGGCTCAGCGTGCTGGACCGGTAGTCAGAGACGGGTAAGGATGTCTCTTTGGGACGACCAACCTAAGACAGGCGTGGAAGCGTACCTCTTCCATGGCCCACGACGGGTAAGGCGTACTCAAGAGAGACGCAACCTAAGACAGGCACGGTCCCTATGAGCCTCTTAGAAAAACAAAAAGGGGGAGATGTGGCGGGCCGTGACGGCTGCTCCCCAAAGATGGCGGCTGGCAGTAAGCCAGAGACTGCTGCTTAATACAAACCAGCTGATGGCAGGCCTTAATTGATATCACCCGTGCTCGGTGGGCGGGCCCCCATGGGAAGATATATATAAGCGCCTATACAGGTGGTGGTGGTGATGGTAATAATAAAGCTCAAGCTTGCACTCTGTGGTTGCGTCTCTGCGGGATCAGCGAGGTTCGCGACAGGAATCAAATTGAAACGTACGTAAAACTCATATTTAATACAGAAAAATCAGTAAGAGCAAATAAAGCCAAAATTGAGCCATGATTGTTTTTTTCCTCAACATTAGTTTTATGGTAGTTTGTAAAATGCTGTGCATAATATTACCTTTTCATCATGATAGTGCAATAGGTGAAATAACTAAATTATGTCAAGAAAAGATTATTTTGCTTCACCTTTTTGGAGCTTCCTGGGCACGGACTTCCTTCCCTTGGGGTCACCGCAAGGCCAACACGATGGGGTGAGAGTGTGGGAAAGCAGAACCACTCACCCCATCACTTGGGAAGAAAAGAAAGAGCCACAAACAGCTCAGGGCCCCGGAGTCTCCGACCTGCTCGTCCGCTCACACGGACCTCAGCAGCTTGCAGCACAAAAGCCTCCTATTGGCTCCTGCGCCTTCCAATAGCAGCACCGCTCTGGAACACGATCTTTAACGCATGCGCCCTCGGGGGCTCTTATCAAATCACAGATTTGATTACACAAGAACAAGGATGGACGTTTAGAAAGGCTTCACTAGAGAGGGTTATGATAAACAAAAGCGCAAGCAATATAAATGGAAATACTGTTGAGTGTCATTGTGGAACATAAAAGTGGATTTCCTATAAACTAGAAGTAGAAAAGGAATTCTGGGATTCTTGGGGTGAGGGGTCGGGACCGGACTGGGAAAGAAGAGATGCTGGTCAAAAGTATAAAACTGTGGTTCGTGAGAAGCAGGAAGGCTCAGTGATACACCGCGTAGCGGCCACAGCTGCCCGTAGTTCAAAAGTGCTGAGAGAACAGTATTTTTAATTTTTCAGTTCTATTGATGTAAATTGATGAGGTCATGTGTTAAACAGTTCGTGTTTAACTACAGTGAGTATAGAGTCATAACATTACATCGTGTCATATATATACATATATATCAATTATTGCAATTACAAATAAATTTAAAATAAAATGAAAATATATTTTATAGTGTAGCTTTGATGAATCTTACTGTTCTTAAGGAATTAGGAACGAAATATATAAGAGAAAATGATTATATATAGTTGCATTTACAAGTACATAGCGTTTTTTAGCAAGTTTTTCTTGTTTGAACTGGAAATGAAAACTACCACTTTTTAACTACCACATCTCCTTTCTACAGGATTTTAAAGTTACAGGTTGGTAATTTTATGAAATATAACTAACACAAAATAGAAAAATAGAAAAAAATTATAATTGTGTAGCACCAAATTCTACTTGCTGCTTAATTTTATATATAATTATATATATATATATTATATATATATATAATTTGAAATTGCTTTGTAAAATTGCTGGTTAATCAGATCAGATGTGTGTATGTGTGTGTGTGTGTGTGTGTGTGTATCCTCTGTAATGGAAAAAACCTTGAACATCAAGTACTTTTCATAAAAAATAAGTAAATGTTTACTGATAATTAACTTTTCTGGTGTGTACAGTTCATACATTTTGTGTGTTAGTCATAGTGATAACCAAAATTATTTTTGGATGTGCAGAGGAGAGCATCCTATCCAATTATTCATAAAGTTCACGCATTCCTTATCTAGTTGGTTGTCCGGAGACTCCGATTTTAATAACTGACACCTGCTTACTCCACAAAAAGGTCAGCATCACTTTTGTCTCTGATTGGCTTTGACTTGGCGAGTAGAGATAACTATTAGCATTGAAACAAATCATTTCAATGTACCAATAAAGATTTTTTAAAACTTTGTAAAGAAAAATTTGAAAGTACTTTTAAAGAATAGTTTAAAGACAACTTATCAATGTTCCACAGAGGAAAAAACTCAGTATTTTAGAAAGCAGAAGATACAGTTGAATATAGTCTTCCTCTTTTTATATTTATAGGGTTTTAGAAAAGTGGAAGACAAAGGTTAAATCTATCCCCTCAAATTTGTATACTAGAGCCCTCCATCCTCTGTGTGGAGAGACTTTACATTGAAAATCAAGTGAAAATGAAGTCGTTAAAACGGATACAACATCACTGTCCTTTTGCTAAGGATTGATATTTGCAGAAACATCAAAAATACTATGTGCGGTCTTAGAAAATTAAGTAGCTTGGAACAACTTTCTTTACAGCCTTTAGAAACATCAGCCATGCCAAGAATATATACATTTTCTATATCTATCCTTCATAATTGTGAGATATAATTTCTGCACTTAAGCAACCCAATTATCACTAATTTATTTATGACTCCTCTAGCAAACTAATGTTAATGCCAAATGATGTAGCGGAAAAGAGCGAACTAAATTAAAATATTGAGTTTAAAAAATATGTGAATTATTAAAAAGTATTTCTTTCCAAAAAAGGCTAAAATTTATACTTACACATGTGGATCATTGCTCTAAATTTTGTATTTCACTTAGTTTATGAGTTCATAACATAGGGACTAAAACTTACCTAATGGCAACAGAGCTTAATATGATCTCTTGTGATCTAGAAGAATAAAACCCTAGGCAAACAGTCCTTGATTTAAATAATGATAACAATAAATAAGATTATTTTCTTCAAAAATTAACTCCATATAATTCTATCTACCTCTTCTGACCATCATAACAATAAATTGACATAATTCCTGTGCCTATGCACTAAAACTCAGTTGTAACCAATATCAACTATTGACCCTTTTCTTAAAAAATATGAAATAGACTGAGAAAACAGAACTTGACATATTAACACAAATATGTTACCAGTGATGTCTACAATCAACTAAAACTATTTAAAAGGTGTAAGTTTTCAATGGCAAAACTGATTTTATTTTCATATCAACTCAATTTAAATGGCTATACACAGAAAATAAAAGTCATTAAAATTCCATACAGTCTTAAAGCGCAGAGCATCTGTCAGCATAATGGGTCCCTCAGCCTCCCGCTGGGCAGACTCAGCCAGCAGACATTTTTAAATTGACTGAGTTTGAGAAGAAGCAATTTTTCATACAAAAGCTGGCAGTTAAGGAGGAAAAGTGTTGTTATCCTAATTAGAGTGGATGTGGCCACTGGGATCTTTTCTGTTCATCGCAATCAATTTAGAAACCTTTTGTAAATTTATACCACTCCGAATTTCCAGTTACCTGAGACACTGCTAACCCGGCTGTTGATGCTGACTCTGCTCTTTGCTTCTTGAATTTTTTTTTTTTTTTCACTTTCCCCCTGGGCGGAAGCAGGCAGGAGCGGACTTGGTTTATTAGCAGCTGCTGTCTCCTGCTAAGAGTTGATGAATGGACACCCGTGGAAGATACTATTTGCTTTATTTCCCTTTAAGCTCATTCTACTTATTTGTGGCTTTGCTTTGTTGTGTGAGCCTGCCAGGGAAACACAACATGCTCAGAGCGGTACAATCAGCATCTATTATATAATTATGCCAATTGCTTATTCTTGGCTCACTTTATTTTAAAGCAACTGGAATAATGTGTTGCAAGTATTGTTTTCTAGCAATCAAACACATTATGATTAAATTAGCGCAAGTTCCTAAATTAATGTTCATTTTCCATTACCAATGACAATGCTGATACTGGGATAGTAATTAATGTAATAATCGTACATTGACCTACCTTCAAGTTAAAACACTCACACACACACATGCATACACATGCATACACACAAGCTTTCACGTGCACAAACCTGAGTTTTTCAAATGATTTGCTTTCTTTTTATTTTCTTCTTCTATTGGAGTTTTTCCTTTTTAGATTTTTGTTTCGTTTCACTGTCGGACTTTCACGTGCTAAGTATTCACACCACTACTGAGCTACTCAACTCCTGATGCACTTTCTTTGCTTATTTATTTTTACTTAAAGAATAACCTTTCATGTCTTTGTCATGTACAATATGAAGTTTTAAAATGTGTGTGCATATATCAATGATTAAATCTAGCTGATTGATAGGTGCATTTATTCACATAGCTACCATTTAGGTTTTTGAGAGCATGTAAGATCCAATCACTTTTCATTTTTCAAAAACATTGCATGTTGTTATTAACTATTGACCTCAGGCCCCTTCAGATTTATTTCTGCTAACCGAAGAGGAAAGGAAGACATAAACTCAGCAGTCTAAGCAGGGTGACTGCCAACTCTGAGACTGACTCTGCACGAGCGGGGGAAGCTATATCCTACAGGGTAAGAGGCTTTCTAAAGCAGGTTTTAGCAGCCTTTTGAGTGAGAGGGTCAGAGATACTGACTCAATCTGATTCTTACATCTTTTGCTCTGAAGTAGTTTTTAACTTTGTTATAAATCTTTTAGTGTGTGTGGGGGGGTGTACTAGGGATCAAACTCAGGTCCCTTGTGTTTGCAAGGCAGGTACAGAATAGCTTGAGCTAAACCCCTGGCTTCTTAGTCTATATTTAATTTTAAATTCTTATCCAAAATATGCTTGCCTAGCCTAAAGTTGTAAAAGCATTTGTACCATATTTTCCTTAATTTTCACAGTTTCCATTCTTGGAGTCAAATCTTTAAGTCTGTCTTGAGCTTTCCCTTCAGATAGACAGTGAAAGTTAGTGTATAATTCCACTCGTTAGTATGTATCTATGCAGTTTTCCTGAATGGATTTATAAAAGATTATTTTAATGAATTTGCTTGGTACTTCTCTCAAAAGTCAATCCACAGATTTAATTTTTTAATTAAAAATTTAATTACATTTAAAAATTTTTTAATTTTATTTATTTGAATTGATTCTATTGGCACATTCTAGAAGAACATCATGACCACACTTGACATTGAGAATTTGTACCACTACATTTTTCCCATCCCTTTGCCAATAATTTATGCATGACCTAACTGAATAAATTGAATGTGGATTTTTCACTTGTTAACAATCATTTTCAAGTTCATTATATATCCTTAAAAGTAATGATAACATAATTTATTGGAAGGAGTCCATCTTTAATTCATTTAAATGTCTTCATAAAATTTGATTTTTTAATTAATTTGGATTGAAAATCAGCACTAAATAGGGAACAAAAAGATACAACAGATTACAAAACCTACTGACAAACTTAGTTGGACTCCTTAATGAGGCTCAGGAAGAGTTATGCTAATTCTAACGTCAGAACTGTTACTGCTGGGTCTACACCCAAGATGAACCCTAGAGAATGAGAAAATGGTTGAGAATTCTCCCAGTGAACAAGGCACCCAAAAGACCTAGGAACGAATTTCAACACACCCAAAACAAAATGAAGAAAACGAAGTAAAGTGAATGTATATACCCCATTCTTGAGTTACATGTCTGACTACTCAGTAATCAAAATGATTTCACCAGGCATTTTCATATTTCAGAAAAAGGAGATTGAGGGAGGAATCCAGGTTGGAGGACAGGGCCTCAGTGGCTCTGAGGTTGTTCCCAGAATCTGCGGGACTACACTTCCTAGGATTCAAGTGGGAAGAGCAGCTTGTAGCCAGGGATTAGCAGTAGAACAGTTTGGGGAGCAAAATGTGTTCCTAATAATGATTTCTTTAGATAATGGTCATAAACTAGAAAACAAATCTCCCATGTGCAGTAGTCCTACAACTCTTTCACCTAATCAAACACTCAAAGTCAAGCGTGTTTTGTCCTCTGTTTTCTCTTGACCAAGATCCACAGTGAGGCTCCTCTTTTGCTGACTCCTGAACTTTGCTTGCTGCTCCCAGCTTTAATTTGAACTAAAATGCTAATCACGCCATTTGTTACTAATTTCTCTGAGAATTGGCCGAAAAACCTGGGCACATTTCTCCACAGATCTCAGCACTCATTTCCCATTTTCCTAACTTACTATTGCTTACTTTTTCCTATAAAAAAGAACTTATCTTGTTCTTGTTCTTTTTCACTTTCAGGTACTTCCCATTTCTTGTTCCTTTTATTTTAATAGCCTTTTTAAACAATCTTTACTCATTTGAACTCTCATCTGTTTTTATTTGACAGACACAAATTAAGATTTGGCTTCATTTGTATTCACCAAAGGAAAACAAGTTTGAATTTAGTCCATTTTGGAGAGGACAGTGGAGCGAAGGTCTTTGAGGGCACTCTAAAAGCCAAGCCAGAACAAAACCTTGTTTTCCAAACATTAACAGAGAAATAGTAACATCGGTGGATGGAGGATCATGCTGAACAGTCCACCTAAGAGAAAAGTACATTTACTCTTTAACAGAGTTGATCTTCCAGCCCCAACTCCAGATATAATTTGAGGAGAAAAGTTTTACAAGACAGGCCACGCCGGTATTTCTTCTCCAATTCTGGACTCTGGTTGGAGAGAATGGGGGAGGGAGAAAAGGATAAAAGGGGTAATGATGTTCTAAAATAAACATGAAACTGAAGTTTTAAATGAAACTAAGCTGAACGACACTTTACCTCTTTTCTAAATAAAAGTAGAGCTTTCAGCCTAGAAAGATATCCCTGAGGCACGGGAAATGACGTTGTCTTGGTTGAATGTGATATTTACGATCATTATTTCTCGGTTACACTACCCTGAGCCAAGAGTGTTTCGTGCTGTATTAGTGTGCTGTGTCAATTAAAAGGCTTTCAGTAACCAATGAAAGAGAAACCTGGCTTATAGTGTCTTTAAAAAATGGCATTATTCTATGTTACAAGACTCTGCAGTAAGATGGTTGCAACATTAAATTGAAGACTCAATGTTGTTCAGAGGTCCTCCCTTTTTTTGCTTTTTTTCTTTGCTACAGAGTAGGATTCATATATTCAATCATGAAGATGGGTTGCTTTCACTATGTTGGTATCTAGATGTCTCTGCAAGATTATACATATCCTACTATTGCTATTTGGACTTCACGCTTCACATTCTATAAGCAGAATTACTGCAAAGAGCATATGCCTATTGTTTTCTCTTGCCTTCAGATGATTTCCATTCTGTTATTTGGGAAATCATAACTCTCCTTTGTCTACAATACAAACAATTCGTTCTTACTCCACAATTTCACCAGGGTTTTGTTTTGTTTTACAGTACTGGGGATCAAACTTGGGCCCTTGGGGCCAGAGATTTAGCTCAGTGGTTTCGGCGCCTGCCTCACAAGCACAAAGTCCTGAGTTCAATCCTGGTAACCACATACAATGCTGGGCGTGGTGACTCATGCCCACCAGCCATCAATACCACATACCCCAGTGCCGGGCATGGTGGCTCATGCCTGTAATCCCAGCACTTGGGAAGCAGAGGCAGGAGAACTGCTGAGTTCCAGGCTTGCCTGGGCTACATAGTGAGCTCAGGGCCAGCCTGAACTACAAAGTGAGACCCTGTCTCAAAAAAAAAAAAAAAAGTCTTGGGCCCTTGTGGTTCCAAGATAAGTGCTGTACCACTTTAGCTACACCCCAGCCCTACTCCACACTTTTCATTTTCTTAATGTATAGTCAGATAAATCCCCAGCTCCTTGCCATGACAATCGCTCTTTGTAAATCCTAGAAATTCTAGTTTGTAACTCACTTCATATCTTATGTGATTTTTGCACAAACTATGCCATGCATTCAATTACTTTGCCTAGTTTTTTTTTCCACTTTGAACCATGAATGCTGCTATTCGTGTCACTTATGCAATTTCTTCTGGATGTTAGCATTCAGTCTAGAGAGGATTAGGTGTTACGTGTTTTCATCATTGCATTTACTGTATTTTAGTATAATTGCATTTTAAAATTTATTTTTAAATGTTTATATTAATGATTACTTGTGTAATGCATATAGGCCTATTAAAACCAATGACCTCATTATCTATACTCAACAGTCAACACATGGTTAATATTGTCTCCACAACTGAGTAAAATTTGAAATAATTGCATTTGTATTTGCAACCTAGTAGCTTTGTAGAGATGATTTATTTTTCCAAAGTAATTTACAAACAGTAGCTACAAAAAACATAACAACACAAATGCATAAATTTAATCATGTGTTTCTTCTATTCCCTTATCTCCTTCAGCCAAAGTAAGGAAGCTTGGACTTGCAACACTGTGGGCGGCACAAGGAGCTCCTTCAGAGCTGCCGTGTTCAACCAGTTCCCTTACTGTCCTCTGAACGCCGGAGGACTCCAAGGCTGGCTTTCTTGCCGAGCCTTACTTCCCCAGGTGTCATCCAGTTGGGCCAGTTACTGTACCGTCTCTGTCGTCCGGTGACCTTGGAAGGGTGAGTGGGGACGCAGAAGCACAACTCCCAGACTCCCTGTCAGTTGAGAAGCTTCTCCTGTTTATTATGGAAATTATAGACATTTTATAGAGCGGCTTGGCATGTGATTGGATGAGAGGGTGGGAGCAGTGCTCACGGCAGGGTGTGATTAGGCACAAGGGCGGAAGTAGCATTTAGCAATGTATGGTTGATCTGCCTCACCTGCATCATCTGCATCATCTGCATCTGTGCATTGCTGTGGCTTCTTCAAGGCCCATTGTATCTATTCATCTGCCAAGAAAAAGAGAGAGAGAAGAAGTGGAAGCACCTGAGAAAGGTTTGGCCACACCTAGGTAGTGGGTCACAGACTGTCTGATTCCACCATGTTGTCATAATATCTAGGAGTGTCATAATATCTATACATGACTCACCAAGTTTAAACTTTGTTCAGAACTTTGAGTTCTAGATGTCTACCTATCTGATATCTCAGTTTATATGGCATTAACCATAACACATGAACTAGCATTCTTAGCTCCACACTAAACTCAAAAATTTTCTAAGCAATTTCTCTATCTTAGAAAAGAAGAAAAGCACCAAGACTCATTGACCTGAGAAGGGCAATGTATACTTTGCCTTTCATGTTATAGAAATTTTTTTTATTGAATTCTTTATTGGTACAATTTATATACATCTCAAAATCACATATAACATTGGGAAATTTGTACCAGTATATACCACAAGTTAATTCTCATTTTTACCCATATCCCTACCCACTCCCCCCTCCTCCCCCCTTATACATGCTCTTTTATTTTCTTTCTGTATCATATTTATTCCTTCCCCTCATCAC
>PVIC010010859.1:0-42581 GCA_004025085.1 Thryonomys swinderianus
TTTTTTTTTTTTTTTTTTTTGAGACAGGGTCTTGCTTTGGAGTTCAGGCTGGCCCTGAGCTCACTATGTAGCACAAGCAAGCCTTGAACTCAGCAATCCTGCTGCCACTGCCTCCTGAAGTGCTGGGATTACAGGCAAGAGCCACTGTGTCCGGCATTGTGGTGTGTGGTATCGATTGCTGGTGGGCGTGAGTCACCATACCCGGTATTGCATACGTGGTTACCGGCATCGAACTTGGGACCTTGTGCTTGCTATGCAGGCGCTGGAACCACTGAGCTAAATCTTCAGCCCTACAGCTCTCGTTTTTCCCGAAGGTCTTATTACAATGTTTAGGGCTACAACAGTTATCATGTGTATCCTTGACCTGTTCCTAGATTTGATAAAAAGTGCTCAATTAAATATGTCATTTGATGCTTTCTAGAAGAAAATCTGTCAAGTCTTGTGACTGGAGTAAATCTTTTTAATCTTGTCATTCTCATTATGTAGAATATAAATATAGGTGTGTGTGTGTGTCTGTGTGTCTGTGTGTGTGTGTGTGTAGATAAATGTAGATATATTTACCATTGTAGTATATGGCCAAAAGAGGAAAGAAAATAGTTTACAATCAGTTTGAGAGAAAAAATTAAGTGAAACCAAGAAACAATGCTTTTACATATGACTTCAACTTGTCAAATACTAAGACATAAAATGCAAAAGTATCTTGACAAATTACATTTTTTTTTAGACAGCGTCTTGCTTTCTAGCTTTTCAGGCTGGCCCAAACTCACTATGTAGCCCAGGCAAGCCTCGAACTCAGTAATCCTCCTGCCTCTGCCTCCTGAGTGCTGGGATTATAGGTGTGACCCACCATGCCAGGCCAAATATTTTTATTGGAAACAAGATGAAGTCCCATAGAGAATAGTGAAGAATAATGCTTCTAGAGGTAAATATAAAACAGAAAAACATGAGCAAAACTCCACAAGTTTATAAGCTAAATATTAGACAATCCCATTATCCCAAAAGTTAAATAAATTGTTTAAATGACAGTTATTTTAAAAGTGTAAGGCATCACAGTGTATGTCACGAAACACGTAATAGAAAATAGGCCTAGAAAATAACTCAGCTATGCTTGGAATTCATGGATCTCTGTAAGCATCACAATCCTTGTATACCTACAATAACAAGATTTTTAGTACCTCTCTTCTACTTTTCCACAAGGACCCGAGGGACCTGAGCCTCCCATGAGTACAGACACATTGAAACATACTCCTTTAAAATGCATATGTTTATAAAGAAATGAAATAAAATACCTCTGAGCATGGATGGAGAAAAAATAAAATGAACCCTTCAAAGTACACATTTTCTTCATTTTTAAACCAAGGAATTAAGAAATATAAGAATCTAAATGTGTTTTTTGCTCATTAGCACATTCTTTGCTTAACTATCCATATTCACCTTTTAAAGTTTAACTGAATACACTAGAATTTCCCCCAGAATTACTGATAGGTATTAGGAAAGGATATAGGCATGTGCATGTGACCCACAGAACAAAAAACTGAGCAAGATTGTGTTTAGTACGCTAGTTCCTTTCTAAGTGCTCGTATGTTAGCTACCACTCTTTCATCATTCAGGTCTACCTACCATCGCCAGCAAGGACTTTAAATACATTATGCTTATTTTCATGTAAACTTGTAAATCCTCTATACTGTGTGTTTAGGAAATTGTTAAGATACTAAGGAGCTACTGTGGAAAGCAGTTCAGAGTCTGTATTTTAATTGTAGCACCTGGAAATGATACAACCAATGGAAGGTTAGTTGTAACATAGTAGTGGAACTTTTGACAGGACTGTGGAAGAGTAGATTTGGGGAGATGGTATTTCTGAGCATCCTCATCACATCACGTTAGTAACAGCCTAATCCACCTATGATGTAAACCTGCTTCTTTTGGGCATTTAAATATTTAAGAGCCAATGATAACTTTTTAGATCTACCTCATATTTTTATATAAATCTTAATAAATATTCTTGCATGACCTGTCAAATCATTTCATTATGCAGTGATAGTGACACCATGTGGTCAAATGAACTAGTCTTAAGCAATAATCAATACATTGACATCTCAGTGGAAAGAATAGGCTATAAGAAAACGAAGTTTCATTAAAATTCACTTGCTTCCTGTTTCTATTTTAAATGACTGCCTCTCAGGATCATTACTCATAATAGCTGGAGCTCTTATTCTCTCTGTATTGAACCTGTGAAGGTCTATTTTTTTCTTCCTTGTGAAGGTAATTGTTGAAAGTAAGTACTCTGTTAGCTGTGTGCCAAGCACTTTTCTAAGTGTAATTATCTTAACAACTACATGAACTGTACAGTGTTAGTCTCTGCATTATATATATAAGGGAAATGCAGCATAGAGAAGCTGCTTACCTTCCCCATGGTCATAGATTTAGTCATGTTTCAAAGGTTTTAAATCTAATGTTCTGACTCCAGATTCCATTTTTTAAATTAGTTCCAGTACTAGTGAATGTATATCACGCAAAGCACTATAAAATAGTTTTTAAAAATTAATGTTACCCTGAGAAGTAAAATATATAGAGGAACTATCATTTATACATCTAGTAGACAGCAGAATATGAAAAATCCTATAATACAAAGTGTTAAGATTATTTGAGCTGAAAAGATTTAAAAATGGTATGATCAGAGTGTCAGAGTGTTAGAAAGATTATCGACACAGATGTTCAAGTTACAGAAGATGGTAATGGTGAAGTAAAACTATCAGTAATGTGAATAGGAAGGCAAGAGCTATACGATAGGCAATCATGAAATAGGATATTTCTGTAAAGATCACAGAGGCTGAGCTGATCTGGGTAACGATAGTGGCCCAAGAGTAAGTCCCAGGCAGGGAGGTAACTAAAGTGGCATGGAGACAAAATGCCTGAGGTTGAATTGCACCGAGGCCAGAGTGTTGGATGCTGAAAGGACTTGAGGTGAAGACAGCTACTCTGTAAATGACAGAGCCTTCAGTAAGTGTCAGAGGATGGGAGGTCAGTCCATCATCAGACAAGGTGCAAAGGACTAAAAGGCAAGGGTGGTAAAATTAAATTCCATGAATCTCCAAGAAGCAGGGGTATTGCTCATGATTGTTTGAGGAGGTAGAAGGAGAAAGTGACGAACAGTGGGGAAAGGAGAGAACTTAGGATATTAACCAGATACGACCTCAGATGGGGGCAGTAACTAAGAGTAAAAGGAATGTGAGGCCAGATGGCTTTAGGATAAAGATTACAAATGAAATTCTGGAGTAAAGTGCTCTCAGGAAAGTACAAGAGTCATCAATGTAAAGACTGGCAGTGTGTATATGTCTCAGTCACTTTTCTCCGGCTGCTGAAACAAAATACCCAACACCCACTAGTAAAGGGAAGAAAGGTTTATTTAGTTCACGATTTGTAGAGGTTTCAGTCCATCATTGGCTGCTCCAAGCCAGAGACCTTAATAACATCTTTCTGCCTCTTTTACTTTATCAAACTTCTTAGGACAGATAACACATCCTTAATCCGAGTGGCCTTGAGCCTAGCACTGCATCATGAGTCAATTCCAGCATCACACACTTTAGGCCCAGCCACCTCTGAAAAAGCCCCACTTATGACCACATAAGGCTTTGGGTGAACATCTAAACACAGGTTGTAACAGTATAAAACAATTCTTCACAAGAGAGAAGTTACTCTTGTAGGAACTGAGAAGGACAGAGCTGAACTGGTTAGAGAGGAAAATATGAAAGAATTTAAATCAGAAGAGTATTTTCCTAAATTGTGATTGCAGGTCAAGGGGATTAAGGAGAAACCTGATAATGTCTAGACAAGAAGGTAGAGTACTAGAGAAGGTAGTATATGCTGAGTAGCCCGAATACAAATCTAACATGCCACGAAGTTCCAAACAGAACTGCTTTAAAACCTTAATCCAGATACAAGTCAGTCCTGATTTGAGTGTTAACCGGGTGTGTGGAGGATGTTGCATAAAAATAGGAATTAATTATGAAGAATGAGTGCATGGCAAAGTTCTTATGAGCCATTGTAATAAATCAAATGTTCTGGAAATGTTCTGTTTGTTATGACTAATGTAATTACCTATCTCTGCAATGAGATTTGAATTTTAGCAAAAACCAGTACCAGTAGAAATTTATTCAAGACTTTAGGATGTCAAAATTGTATCATTAAGTACCTGGATACCATGCATTCCAGAATTGGGTTAAATTTAATCCACATTTACTTTTGCATATTTGTAGCTTTTAAGTGGAGAAGTAAATTGAATTCTTTTCCTCAACGCAGCCAATTCAGCAGAGGAGGAAGAGTGTAGAATCCATAAAGTAGGATGTTTGACTTTGGTTTAATTCTGAAATATCAGCATGAACCAAACAACTGTTTTCAGAAATAATTTTTGAGTTTTTATCCTCCCATTGGATGCAGTCAGTGTGTAAATGCTTAGCGATTTATGTATAGTAACATAACTGCAGTTAGAGGCCACAGTGGTTTATTCTGAGGAATTTAATTGACATATAAACCATGCAGGTAGACAAATGCTCTTAGAAAATTAGCCTTGTCAAAAAGTCAGGATATGCAAAATCTCCATATTTACTGAAAGGCTTTTCGGAACTGAATTCAAATGAAGAGAGTGGTAAGTTGTGTTTTGGTTAAAGGAAGATGCGTAGTTTGACCATATCCGAAGAATGCATCCTTTCTCACCTGAGATACACTCCATTGCTTCCAGAAGGGCAATTTGAAGAAGGCATAAAGAGAAATCCTAGGGCTCTAATCTGATGCATATTACCACAGATACCTATCCCACCTGGGATGCCAAGAGGTGAAGAGAAACCCTAGGGTATAAGGCCCTGGGGTGCTACTCTTTCTTGTTTACTGGGCCAAGGCTGGCTCTGCAAGGCTGGGAGAAAACCTCAGGGAGAGCAAGCTCTGAATGACAATCAAGTTTTCTAATGTGAGAATAAAAGTCAAAAATGTGTATTTTTTAAATCCAAAAAGTAAAGATTTACTTATCCACCTAACAAATACTCAGGGCCAAACTATTAGTCAGACACTGTCCTCCCATGTTTTCCATTTGATAGTTCAGTCTCAGCTTGCAAGCATCAGCATGATTTCTCCCAGAAGCATTAGAATGTTTTAGTTACACCAGGCCTGGGCTTTGTATGGAGACTAGATTGCAATGGCAGATGTGCTACTTGTCTTATAACTGTGTGGTCTTGGACAAATTACTTAACCTCTCTAGATTTCAGACTTCTCATCTCAGTCATGTCACCTGACACAGGGTGGTTGTGAAGATTAATACAGATATAGTAAAGCAAGTAAAGAAAGCACCTTGTGGGCCGGAGGGTTATCTCACTGGTTCCGGCGCCCGCCTCGCAAGCGCAAGGTCCTGAGTTTGATCCCCGGTAACCACATACAATGCTGGGCGTGGAGACTCACACCCACCAGCAAGCAATACCACATACCCCAGTGCTGGGCGTGGTGGCTCACGCCTGTAATCCCAGCACTCGGGAAGCAGAGACAGGAGGATTGCTGAGTTCCAGGCTTGCCTGGGCTACATAGTAAGCTCAGAGCCAGCCTGAACTACAAAGCGAGACCCTGTCTCAAAAAAAAAAACAAAAAAACAAAAAAACAGAAAGCACCTTGTGGGGCTGAGAGTATAGCTCAGTGGTAGAGCACATACTCAGAATGTGCAGGACGGCTCATGTAGACATTCAGAACACACTAGAAGAGCGCTTTGCTCAAAGTCCATTCCATAACATATACAGAACTGTAATAGGAGTAAAATGACAGCGATTCCTCTTTTTTACACTATCCTCCCTCTTCTTTATCATCAATCCATATCTTTTCTGACTTTAAAGTCTTGGGAAAAATTTATGTCCTACAAGAAGTCTTTTGACTGGCAGTTTGTCCTGATATTTCCTTTATCTGGCATGCATTCCACACTTAGATATACAGTTTTGAGCATGTTAATTTGATTTTTGTCTATTTTTGTGTATTCTCACATATTCACTTATATCATTCCTGGATTCTTAATTATTATAAACTAATAGGTTCACAGATTAAGTATAAGAGAATGTCAGTCTTCCACATAATCCAGAAATCTCAGTTCAACCCCTGTGGTCACCTATTTGCTGCTGAACACTGTCACTTACAGGGAACTTATCTTCCAAGGCAGTTTACTTCATTATTGGACAATTTGGATTTTGGGGAAATTGTTTTTCTAACTACACCAAACTGTACCTTCCTGTAACTCTCACACATTGTTTTTAGTTCTGTTCTCCTGAACTAAATAGGGCATTAGAGTATTCACAACCGGGTTTCTATTTACTCTGCATAATACAATAAAATACTAATCAACGGTATTGACTTGGATTTCTTTAACAATGGTTGAACCAGAATTTCAATATTTTTACTACTAGGTTTTCTTTCTATTGATGGGAAAGAGGGCATTCTTCTCCTTTTTTGGATAACTTTATTTTTTATTTCGATTCTGGAAATTAGATCTAGAACCTTTTGTATGCCAAACAAGCACTCCACCACTGACCTCCACCCTACACCCTCAGTGACTTTACATTTTAAATCGTGGAGAAGAACTTTGGGGTTAGTCTTTTGTGTGATATGATTGTGGGAGGTTCCAGGAATGATAGTGTTCTCCTCGCAATGGGTACACTGTCTAAAACGTCCCCAGGACTAAAACACAAGGAGGAGCTTGAAAGTGGAAGTATCTTTACTCCTCCAAACAATTACCTACTTCACAGTTCTTATATGTAGCCATTCAGCTGTGGCTAAGACCAGGAAGGTTGAGGTTCCTCAGTTTAATGACGCTTTGCTGGCTGTTAGCAGAGTGTTTTGGTTTTTTTTAATCTATCTTCCCTCCCCACGCTATTTGGTGTCTCATCTTTAGCTAGCAGTCAGGACATGACTTCTTTGTTAAACTGTTTCTATATAAAGCCCTGGCAATAGGAACTGGCTAGATTACCACCAGTGATTCACACAGCTGTGCAGAATGCTTACACCCACACAGGGTCATGGAATGAAGGAACCAGACTGCAGTTCAGATCTTGTTTCACTGGTGATATTGTGGAGTTAACTTTACTCTTGCAATTATCTATATAAGCTACTGTAGTGATCTGCAAAATAGGTGAGTTTTTCAGTAGAGTGATACAAATCTCCTAATTCTCATCAGTGCTTAAGTTCTAAAAAGCAGTGGTATTAGCCCTAGGAGGGGTGATGAGGTGATATGCCTCCTGAGAACAGAACCCCTTTCTCAGCAGTATATAGAAGCAACTGTTTCCTGTGAACGATCTTTGCCTATTCATTAAAGCAGCTCCAGCCGTGCTTCTCTCCAGCATCTTCTTATATAAGCTCATTTGTGTCACTGTATTACTTGAAAATAATAATGCTGTATTTTGTGTTTTGTTAAAAATTGAAGAGAAAGGCCCATCAGACAGCCAGTGTCTGAACTTTGGTGGGTGTTTTTGCAAAAATACAGATGGTTTCAGATGCATCCAATTAGATTATTAAAGCTAATAAAATATGGAAATCTGCTTTGAAAACAATGTGAATTACCTGGATTAATCTTCCAGTTGCTCTTGTGCAAATGAATACTTCCTAAAATAGTGTATAAGGTAACTTTACCTGGTGTAGTACATATATACAAACAAATTTCCTTTAGTCATGGAGAGGAGTCCTAACCTCTCTTTATTCTGTGTGCTTGAACAGGGGGAAAAAAATGAAGTCTAATTTGATGCTAACATCTTATAGGAATATTTCTATTTTTCTGCAATAAGCTCTTGGAGACATTTTTTAGTCTTCCAAGATCATATATCCTGTGTTTATTTGCTTTCTGTTACTATAACAAATAGCCAAAATAATCAACTTATTTAGAATGTTTATTTTGGCTCATGGTTCCAGAAGTTTGTGTCTGTGTTCATTTGGTCCCATTGCTTTTGGGTCTGTGGCAAGGTAACACATGGTGGGGAGGTAAAGTGAAGCTATTCATCTCAGAGTGTGGGTATAGAAGAGAAGAAGAAACTAACATCCTACAGTCCCTTTTGAGAGCATTCTCTCAATGACTCAAACATCTCCTAGCAAGCCCGACCTTCTTAATGTCCCACTGAGGTGGAGACCAAGACTTTTCCACAGGAACCTTTGTAGACACTCAGGATCCAAGCCATGGCATACCCTATCCACACTTTTTGAAAAGAAAATATCACTTAAAATAGAAAGAACTCGAGTCCTGACCTTCTACAAATAAAATAACAAGAACAAAATACCACTGTCCTACATTCACTTTGAGAACATTTAAGTAGGATGAAAATTATATGCTGATTTCTGAGAAGCTAAACACTAAAGTATGTATTCTACTAAAATATGAAAAAATATATAACCCCAATTCCTTTAATGTGGTTTTTTCTGACCCTGAGTCACTTGCACCCCAGTCTTTGACATACCACTAATATTTACACCCAAAGGAAATCAGTGAAGATTAATACATAACAAAAGTTAAACTTTCATGCTCTAGGGACTACAACTGTGTCTATTATTTATGGTTAAAATGGCATAAGCAATTGAGAATATTTTAGAAAATACAGAAGAGTCTGATTTAATCAAGAGATTTGAGTTGAATGAGTTCAGCGAGTTTTCAGTTTGATAAAATTAAAACATTTTTGTCTCTTAGGCATATGAAAAGCTGATCTGTGTGCCTTAGGGAAAAATTCTTAAAGAAAATCGCCAATTATATTCCAGTCAATTTTATTTTTTAGTGTCAACTGGCACCGAGGGATATAGAAACAATATTCTTTAGGTTCTATCTACTTTCCTGATTTGCCTCTTCTGAAGCTGTATGTTGGAATATGTGGTCTCTGAAAATGTGGCTGACTTGTACAGCTTATACAAGTGAACTGAATATAATGCTACTTGGCTGAAACAAGTTGTTGAGATGATATCTGCTATGATACAGATATGTGCAGGTGATATCTTCATATAGGATTTTGAAAACTATTTTGAGACATAACTAATATGTAAATAAGTTTTGCTAAAGAAAACACTGAATCTAATCACACATCTTCCTCCATAGGCAAAACACCAACTTAATTAATATGTGCTTATTTATAGGAGTAGGCCTCAAATATCTTCCCATGGTGGAGTGGGGAAGTGAAAATATATCTTTGCAAATCCTGGAAAAGTCTTGAATTAACATCCACCTTTTCACAGACATCTTCTTGTGAATGGTGGGATTTTTTTTTTATTGGCTTACACATTTATGGAAAGACTGCCTGAATGTAACATCATCGTGTTTCATAACATACAAGAGAAGTCCTAGGTGCACAACAAAGTTTTAGTTTATTTGGTCATGGATAATATTTTAAACCTTCCTTTTCCAAGTAGGGAAGTGATCCAGACTTCTCTGTGTCAGAGCATTTGTGAATTCACGTTTGAGTTTAATCACCACATATCCTAGTTGCAGCGGAATTCCTTTTCCCAACCCACTGTACAGCTAGATGACACAGCATTTTTTTCCAATATTATGTACAAAAGGCCCAGCAGAGGGCATATTGAGCATTTTTTTATGGCCACGCCAAACCCCTCAGTACTTGCCTCCAACATATTTAAATGGTAACTTATCATATTGTCATCTGAAGTATAATTTCCAAAGTCTTCTGCTACCATATGGCGACTCTTTCAGTTAAGAAAACACCAAGAGGGCCAGAGATTTAGCTCCGTGTTTCTGTTGACTGCCTCACACATGCAAGGTCCCAAGTTTGATTCCTAGTATTAAAAAAAAAAAGACACAAAAGAAAACACCAAGACACTCAGCCAAAGTTGGCTAAACAGATTTGAATAAAACAAGAATCAATCTAACTGGCTATTTTAAAGCCAGGCATCTTGAAAATACAAATAAATCCCCAGAATGAGTAATATCAATAAGTCCATAAATTGTCTTTTGTGGCCACGCATTAATGGGAGAAAGGTGATATATAGAATGTAAATATGCTGTTATGCCATTGTTTTAATTACCTGCATGTGGCTACACCACTGCCAGTGCTTAAATTCCAGACTAACTTTGATCACTGAGTGTACTTCAGAGTCACCTCATAAAGTTCCAAAGGGAAGTCATGATTAGAATATAACATGAAAATGTGCTGAAAATGCATTTCAATGCCAACTCCAAATTTCTTTGATTATCTACTCCTTTGTATTATCTGTATCGCTGCCTCCCATCTACTGGTATCTATAATTGAGATCTGACTCAACTCTTTTTTAAGGAATAAAGTAATTCTGAGAAACTACACTTTTTTAAAGTAGAAAATAAAGTTCAATTTGTCAAAGAAAAGAGGTAATTTCAAAACTGAAGGGAAAAGCTAGAAAGGCAAAAAGCTGTTTATGATTTAAGAGTTTAATTCTCAGCCAGGGGTGATGGCTGGGTGTGATCCTAGCACTTGGGAGGCTGAGGCAAGAGGACTGGTGTAAATTCAGACACTGTCTCAGAAAGAGTACAATTCTCCCAAGAGAAGAAAGTCACTGGAGCTTTGGTAAGTGACTACACTTGAAGCATGAATGCCTTCTATTCTCAAACTCTACACAGACTACAGTGACCCAGAAACTATGGTAAGCAGAAAGCTAGTGATTTGTAAGGCATGCATTCCCTTAAATTTTCTCCACATTTTTGTGCCTACACATCCAAAATGTTACTCAACACAGCTATTTGCCCATCACAGCATTTAAAATCTTGGTTCTTCTCCCTCCTATTGTAACACTCTTTGCCATCATATAATACATATTTATGTGATATTAAAATAGGATACTCATTGAATGAAGCAACTAAAATTTCTACTTTTAACCAACTGTATTGGTATTAAATAAAAAGCCTCATTCCGAGTATTTCCTAATATCTATTCTTTATCTAGGTTCATTTCCCAAAACACTCTCTATACTTGAAATAATTCTTATTTGCAGATGCAAGCCCTATGTTTTTGTATCACTTAATACTTATAGCCTACCTTATTTAAAGAGTATTTAAGTTAGCTTCTTTATTAAACTCAATGCAAAATAAGTCATTTATAAATAAAAGTAGATACATCTGCAGGATTCTTAGCTAGATGTCATTATGTAGTTAAAATATTCTTGAAGTTATATTTATATTTAATTCAAGGAATTGATTTTGTAAATAAAAGCAAATCGTATCATAAACATTCTTGAACAATGCTGTTCATTAGAATAGTTTGCAGTTATACAAAATCCAATCTCTGTGTCTTAACATGTAGCCACACTCCCCTGGGGCCATTGCCGATTTTCCCTTATTCCGATTGAAGAACTGAATGTTATGTAATTTTATGTAGTTTTAAGTAACCAAATAAAGCCACCCACTATCATATTTGTATAGTGCTTAGCACGTAGTCACTGGATAAGCTTCATAAGATCCATAAACCTCCTTGAAATTGTGCTGAAAACTGTTTTCATTTATTCTGTGCATAAGTTTCATCAAATTTTCAGAAGTAACTCCGACATCAGAAAGGTTAAAAAAAACCACTATAGCAGAAGTAGAAACTCTTGCCTCTGCTTGGGTTATATGTTCCCTAGCAACAAAGGTAAAACAGAAACACAATTTTATTTGTCTTTTTTATGTCATAAGAAAACTTCCAAATTCCCCAGCCAAAAAATACTGATAATAATTTCCCAAAGTTAAATTTAAATAATATACATTTTTATAACCAATATGTATTTCTCTATGTGAATTTTTTTATTTTGAGAAAACTGTACATTCATGTGTAATTCTTAAAAAATAGATCCTATATGCTCCACCTAATTTTTCTTGTCAGTATCATGTGCTTCACTACAGCACGTTACCACAATCAAGAAATTGACATTAATTCAGCCCACCTGTCTTACTTGGACCTCACTAATTTGACATGCACTTATTTGCATGCTGTATGAAATTTTATCACATGCTTGGGTTCATGTGACCACCACCACAGTCCAAAACAGAAACAATTCCATTGCCAGAGGGCTCCCTTGTGTCACTCTTTTACAGCCACATGCTCTCCCACTCTGCACAACCCCTTGTTATCTCATTTACTCTAAGCAACCACTAATCTGCTCTTCATTAGTATTATTTTGACATTTCAAACTGCTACCATCAGATAGTGTATGACCTTTATGGATTGCCTTTTTTTTTTTTACTCAGCATAATTCTCTGGAAATGCATCCAGATTGTTTTATGTATTAATACTCCCTTCTCTTTTATCACTGTCTGGTATTCCGTGGTATGGATGGACCAGCTTGTTTTACGATTCACTCATTGAAGGGCACTTGAGTTTTCCAGTTTTGGTGATTATGAATGAGGTAACTATGAAAATTTATGGCCAGTTTTTGGTGAACGTAATTTTTCATCTATCTGAGGAAAAGGACCATGACTAAAATTGCTAGTTTCATGTTTAGTTTCATAACAAATTGACAGTTTTCCCTATTAGATGTGTCATTTTATGTTCCCACTAAAAATGTACGTGAGATCCAGTTTCTTTACATCCTCAACATCATTTGTGTCGCCACATTGTTTTTGTTAAGTTTAGCCATTGTGGTATGTATGCAATGGTATCGTGGTGGTTGTAATCTCCGTTTCACTATTGACTAATGATGTTGCATCTTTCCACGTGCTTACTTGACATCTGTAGAACTGCTCAGTGAAATATCTACTCATGTTCTATAATCTGGGGAAAAAAAAGCATTCAAAACAGGAATAGTTTCTTTTTTACATAAGAATTTGAGAAATATCAGTGGATCCTATGGTCTTTCTGAAGGAAAGGAATGCTGTTCAGCTAGGATTTCTACAATTGGTTATTACTGAGACATATGTCTTAATGTTACCTCTTGCTCCACTGAAGATGTTTCTGCAGAAGACTAGAAAAATAAGATAAGAAGGGGCGGAGATTTAGCTCAGTGGTCTGGCACCTGCTTAGCAAGCACAAGGTCCCTGGTTCGATTCCTGGTAACCACATACAACAATACCACAACCAGCAGTCAGTACCACATACCGCGATGCCAGGAATGGGGACTCATGCCTGTAATCCCGGCCCTCGCGAGGCAGAGGCAAAGGCAGGAGGATTGCTGAGTTCCAGGCTTGCCTGAGCTACATAGTGAATTTAGGGCCAGCCTGAACTACAAAGCAAGACCCTGTCCCCCCAAAAATAAATAAATAAATAAATAAATAAATAAATAAATAAATAAATAAATAAGATCAAGGGATAGTGCTTAGCTTTCTGATACCTTGATTGTATAAATAATTGAGAGAATACAAATGGAGAGATATGAGAACCTTTGGCAGGCATAAAATTCAGTCATGTAATGAATGCTCTTTTTACCAAGTACCTATAGTGAAGGTATTTATGTCCTTGGTATGCTTTGGATACAGTCCTATGTGGTTCTTCGCCCTTTCCTAAGCTGCACAAATGATTTAAGAGTCACGTTCACCTGGTTAGAGCACAGGTACTGCAGCTCAGGCAAAGCTGCTGAATTACCTGCAGGCAAAACCACTGCTGCCCTCATAGTAGATCTTGATTCAAAAACCTGCAATGACATTCTACTGCCTCATGAATCAGGACCAACTCCAAATATATTATTCAAGGTCAATAAAACCCTAACCTACTCTTCTTATTTCCTCCTCCTTCTCTGTTGCTTTGCTCAAAGTGAAATACTCACTGTAAGCTTTATTCCTGCTGTATGTTATTACTTAAATATCTTACCTTACCATGTGTGCATATGGTGAGACTGACCTAGATCTTTAAAGGTCTATAATTCCAAGTTAGAAACATTTTATTCCATTTAATATCCCATAAGGTCATGCTCAGATGTTACTTTCTCCATGGAGTAGCATGTAACTCCTTTAGTCAAAGTCCTCTCTACTCACACAGCATTTTGTACCCGTTCAGCACCCTCCTCTCTGACCAGTTGTTTGTTATTTGTCATACCAATGGAGTGACATGGATAACTCTCAAATATATTTGGCAAAATGAAGTCAGGCACGAAAAGCTATATACTGAGTGATTCCATTTATATAACATTCTGGAAAATGCAAAATCATAGGGGAAGAAAATATAAGGGGTTGCCAAGAGTTAGAGGAGGGGGCCTGGACTAAAAAGGCATGGCAACAAATAGTTTTGAGCATGATAAAATTGTTTTATATCTTGATTGTGGTAGTGGTTATTTCAACTATATATGTGGGTCAAAACATACGGAAAACTTTATGTGAATTATGCCTTAACACAAACAGTGGGAGAAAAACTCATACCAGCTAAGCAACAAACTGTACAATCTGCCCTGGAGTTGTTATAATCCATTTATTTGATCTTCATATATATTCAGGGTTCTAGATACGAACTTGGACTATAAGAAGGAAAGATACATGGTCCTTCCTCCCAAGGAAATCTTGCTAATGAAAGAGATACTGTATGTACTTGTGTATATAAATAAATGCAATATAGCATGATAAATGGTATATATAGTTAAGTGTGTTAGAGAAACTGTAGATGTTGAAAAGGCAGCTAGAGATAAAGCACTTGCCTAGCAAGCAAGAAGCCATAGATTTGGTCCCTAGCACCAGAGAAAGAGAGAGAGAGAGAGAGAGAGAGGGAGGGAGGGAGAGAGGGAGGGGGAGGGCAAGGGGGAGAGGGGAAAGAGGAGAGGGGGAGGGAGAAGGGCATTAGATGTATAATGGAGATGTAGAGGAAGCAGTGGTGAGATTGCCCTAGATCTTTAAAAGGTCTATAATTCCAAATTAAGAAAAAATTATTCCATTCAATACATAATGAGAAGTAACAATCATAGATAGATTTCACGGAGTACAATCCATCTCTAATATGAAGGAAAATATGGAATGGAGAAACAACATAAGGAGATCAACTGGAAAGCTAAGCATAAATAGCATCAGATCTCCATTAAAAGACAGTTGACATTAGATAGTACTTTCAATTAAAGTTCATATTGTTGATATCCTAGATGCACATGGGTTACAACAAATGAAAGGCCCACAAAAGTTTTCTTCATATAGTTTACCCGCAGTAGACAGATAATCAATGGAAGGACATTCTTACTTTCATCTTTTTTATTTTCCCCAGTAACTATCATATGAAATTGAAGACAGTAAAAGCTTTAAAAATGTTTACTATTCTAATGAATAAATTATAGAATGGGTGAATTTCCCTGTAGCTCATTGAGACTCAAAACCAGGAAATTATAATTACTGCACAGCCAAAGATTCCTTCTGATTTTGTCTGTCAGACAGCCCTATGGGTCAAGGTTGGTAACAACAACAAAAGTAGTTTCTCTAAATAAATATACTGATTTTAGTATCAGCTAGGATTAGTCCAGCATATTATTCTCAACCTTTCTTTGTTGAAAAATCTGTTCTTTGTTCACTACTACCTAACACAGCCTGCAGTATGTGACAAGGGAAAGATTCTTTGGAAAAGAAAGCAATTGTCTGTTACCTCTGTCTTGGAACTTGAAAATGTCTGCCTACAATGCTGTATATGTGACCTACTGATATGTCAGCCTGCTTTCTGGAATGTGTATGCTGAAAAGTTTTCATTCTGTCTTTAATACAACTAAGTTGAAGGCCTGAAAAACAGCAAATCACTATGCCCTAAATACCATGTAGGACTCAAAAGTATGCTCTTATCAGTTCTCTAAACACTTTGCCATCACCAGAGAAAAACTAAGTCATTTAATAAACAAGGGGGAATCACTGGAGTAAAGTTGATGAAACTCTTCCTTAAACAAACAAAAACTTCAGTGTCTGCCCTCTTCCTTTTCTTTTCTCCCCCCCCCCCTCCACGTAAAGCAAACATAGCTGAACCTCTTCACTGCCTCTGGTAAAAAGCTTTCTGTGTCTCTAAAGTTGAAAATATCCAGACTGTTAAGCAGTCACTGATTTCTGTGTCTGAATTAGTTTGCTATAAAAAAACATAAAATATCACGATACTATCTGCACCTAAGACTACATTGGAGACAGCTTTGAAAAGTGCACCTATCTTCCTCCTAACTGGAAGGTTGTCAGCTGAGGGAGGAGTGATTTTTATAGGCGCCAGGGTGTGCTTTGGTTCAGTACATCTGGACTTTTTTTTTTTCCTTTCATTGTTCCTGTTAGTATTTTTCCCCCATTAAAGCTCCTATACTGTTTATACTGCACAATTTGTGGTGAAATTAACACTCATTTTGTAGCTATAAAATGCCTTTTTGTACAAGGTCTGTCTGTCTTTTGCCTATTTCCTGCTACTAACCTAGTCATAACGTTTAATTCTGGAGTGACAACTCAATTATTGTGTGGATCATGAGTGGCAAGCTAGCCAATTTCACTTGTCTAAACTATGTGCTAGCATCTGGTCACTTATTGCTAGATACCTGTTTACTCCAAGTTATTGATCAATTTTCAGCCCTGGGCAGCTGCAGTTAATCCTAATGCATATAGTTGGCAGCTGTGAATTTGTGACTTTGCCCCTTAGAACACAAAGGTGGCTGCCTTTGCCCACTCTCATGCATTCGCAGAGGTCTTAGCTTCTAAAGGGCAAGTCTTAGCTTCAGTAGGTGATTGTGATTATACATTACCACGGAAGGATGTTTACTCTTTTGATGTATTTGTGAAGCTTTTATTTTCCTGAAATTAGATATTTATTTAAATTTCTATTACATTTTTAACTGACAAAGAATTATTATATAGATTCTGAGAATACCATGTGATGCTTAAGCAACTATGTACATGGTAGAATGATCAAATCAGGCTAGTTTGCGATATAAAAGATAATAAAAGGTAGGGAGATTTTTTTTTCAATTGGGAGGGGGAATAAGAGATGGAGGAAGAGGAGGGGAAGGAGATGGAAAAAAAGAATTAAAGAAAAAATGGAAACAGAGCTTTTCCAAATACGGAAGGGAACCAAGAATTGGAAAGAGCAAAGAGGGAGGTATGGGAGGTACAGGGGATGAAAAAGAAGTAAGATATGTTACATATGTGTACCAACTTCCCACGAGGGATGTAATCGTTCTGTGTACTAATAAAAATTGTTCTAATAAAAATTAAACTTATACTAATAAAAATAAAACCGGTTAGTTAGCACAGAATGTGGGCTGAGGATGTAGCTCAGTGGTACAGTGATTCCCTAGTATGTGTAACGCGTGAGGAGGGGTGAGAGAGAAAGAGAGAGAGAGAGAGAGAGAGAGAGAGAGAGAGAGAGAGGGAGAGGGAGGGAGAGAGGCATGAAGAGGGGGGAGGGATGTGAGAGGGCAGAAGGAGGGGAAGGGGGAGAGGGGGAGAGAGACACAGAAACAGAGACTGAAAGAAGAGGAGACAACACGAAAGGGAGAGTGGCAGGAGGAGGAGGGGAAAGGAGAAGAGAGGAGGAAGGGAAAAGTTTCATATGCATTACCTCAATTGCTTGACACTTCTTGGTGATAAGAACATTTAAAATACATTCTTTTATCATTTTTGAAAAATACAACACATTATTAACTTCAGGACATCACCATACTGTGGAATTGATCACCATAAACAGCTCATCCTAACTGAAACATTGTACCCTTTAACCAATAACCCCATTTCCCTCATCCACGCAGCCTGCATCCCCAGCATCTAGAAATCACTGTCCTCCTCACTTCTAGGAGTGTGACTTACTAGATTGCACATACAAGTGAGATGACATGATATTTGTTTTAATATGCTTAGCTTATTTCACTTAGCATAACATCCCCTAGGCTCATGTTCATTTTCAAAACTGACAGAATTTCCTCCTTTTTACAAGTTGAATTGGCTGAATTATATCCCATTGCGAATATGTGCCAATTTTCTTTTTCCAGGGGCCCACTGATGGGCAATTGGGTTGTTTCTATATTTAGGTTATTGCACATAGTGTTCCAATGCACATGGGAGTGTAGTCACCTCTTCTACATACTAACATAATGTCCTTTGGGTATATGCCACGTATTGGAATTGCTGGATCATATGGCACTGTAGTTCTATTTTTAAGCTTCTTTAGGAGCCTCCACGCTGTTTTCCGTAATGGCTGCACTAATTTACACTCCCAGGAACAGAGAACAAAGCAGAGGAGTTCCCTTTTCCTCACCTCTTCACCAGCAATTATCTTTTACTTATTTGTTTTTTTTTTAATGGGCACTGTAACACGAGTGCAGTGATAGGTCAATGTAGTTTTGATCTACATTTCCCTGATCATGAAAGAGACTGAGCATTTTTCATATACCTGTTGGCCATTAGTACGTCTTCTGACAAATGTATGTTTGGGTTCTCTGCTCATTTTTAAATAGGGTTGATATCCTGATGAGTTATTGAATCCCTTTCATATTCTGGATATTAGCCCCTTACATGAGGTATGACTAGTAAACATTTTCTTCTACTCTTCTGGGTTTTCTCTTCATTCTGTTTATTGTTTACTTTTATGTCCAGAGACGTTTTAAGCTTGGTGCAGTCCCTTTTGGTTTCACCGCCTGTGCTTCTGATGTATAGCCAAGAAAACTATCCTGACCAATCTCTTTGAGCTTTTCCTGTGCGTTTTCTTCTAGAAGTTTTACAGACTGAGCTCTCAGGTATATTTAGTCTCTTTTGAATTGACGCTTATATGAGGTGAGATGGCATTTTCATTTTTCTGCATATGGATATCCAGTTTTCTCAGCATCGTGTATTGGAAAGTTATCTTTTCCATATTGTGTGTTCTTGACAAATTTGTCAAATATCAGTTGATGATGGTTATGTAAACTGATTACTGGGCTTTGTATCCGCTTCCACTGGTCAGTGTGTTTGTTTTTAAGCTAGTACAATACTGTTTTGATTGCTATGACTGTGATATATTTTAAAGGCCAGTGCTGTTATGAGTACAACTTTGTCCCTTTTGTTCAAAATTGCTTTCCTTTGGCTATTTGGGGTCACTTGTGGTTCCATACAAATTTTAGGATTGTTCTTTCTATTTCTGTGAAGAATGATATTGGAATTTTGATAGGGATTGCATTAAATCCCTATCAAAATTATGGTCTCACGTATGGTATCACAGAAGTTTAATAACATTAATTTTTCTATACATGAATGCAGATTGTTTATTTATGTTACCTTCAAATTTTTAAAGTTTAGATTATTTTATTTTATTAGTACTTGTTTGCCTTACAAGGAGTTCATAACCATCTTAGAGAGTAGATACATGTACATAATACAATTGGATTCTTTTTTAATCCCCTTCCCTTTTCCTCCTGCCTCCCTCCCTTGTCCTCTAAATCCCCTTTCTCTATTTTTGTGCTTGTCAATATTATTAATCTTATCTCATGTTTATGACATATAATGTTTACATTCTTTCATCAGTGTTGCATAAGTTTCAGAATTCTATGTAAATGATTATGTTGTCAGCAAACTTCTTGTCATGTAGTTATGTTTGCTTATTCCTTTGTTCTTTGAATACCTTTTATTTCCCCTTCTTAACTAATTGCTCTGGATGAGACTCCCACTACTGTGTTGACCAAAAATGGTGAGAATGGGCATCCTTGTCTTGTTCTTGAAAGCTTTAAAATTTTCATCATTAACTTGACATTGACTGTGGGCCTTTCATATATAGCCTTACTATATTGAGGGACATTCCATTTATAACTAATTGTTGACAGTTTTTATCATGGAATAATATTGAATTTTGTCAAGTGTGAGGTTTTGTTTGCGTCTATTGAGACAATCATACTGTTTTTGTATTTCAGTCTGTAAAAAACGTGAATTGTAGTTATTGATCTACATATGTTGAGAACTTTCCTCTCAGGGATAAATCCCATTTGATTGAAATGAATGAAGAAATATTTGTTTTCTGTTTGTTTGTCTTTGCAGTTGTGGTGATCAAAGCCAGAGCCTTGTGAATGCTACACAAGCAGTATGCCACTGCAGTGTATTTCCCTCCATGAATGTTTATTCATATTGCTCCTTCAGGAAGCCCACTACTAGTAGCAATTATCAAACAAGGTTGCTGTTAAAAAGGAATCCCATCTTGTTTATAGGATAAAACATTATTGCCCATGTACATTTTTAAGAACATCTACCTAATTTACTAAGCTGGTCCTCTCCATGGCCATCAGGCCTACTTCCTTTCAGTAGCCCTCTGCTTTTTGTCCATGGAAGTGGCAAAATCAAAGAAATGTGTCCGTGTGTGTGCGTGTGTGTGTGTGTGTGTGTGTATACCACATGTATTATGTATTATAATGGAGCTAAAAAGAAAAAGCTCTCTCACCAAATGAACACAAGGCTGAAGATAAGAGAAAAAGAAATTGAAGAAAAAGAAATAAGAACATTCGCAGAGAAAGGGAAAAGTTTAATGGAAACTTTTGCAGCACCAAAAGCTACTTTACAAATGTTTTAGAATGAGCACCACAACTCTGAAAGGTTTTCATTAATGAGTGGGATATTAATGATGATGAAAAGCAAGCAAATCTATGATTTGAAAAAGAAACAAACCATGCAAACCAATTAGATTAGTTTCTGTAAAAGAACAATACGTCCTCAAGACGTGCCTCTGGCAGGTCCAGAAGAAGGCATTGTTGTCATAAGACGTGACAGTTCCAGGGATGTTATTATCCCTGAAGTCTTTCCAGTGTGGAAAGACATGAAGGGAAAGGAAAACAATACTGATAATACTGACCTTGTGGAGGTCAAGGACGAAGTACGTGCGTCTTAGTTTTTAGCAAAGTTTAAACATGCAAATAAAACAATTAAAAATAAAGACTTAAATAATGAGGATATAAAGTACATTTGTACAGCTCTGTATAATACATTGGTTTTAAACTAAGCATAATGAATCAAAAATTAATTTATAAAGTTTTAGAAAGCTACAGTAAGATAAGATGAAATTGCTGTTAAAGATCAATATTTTCTATAAATTTAATGTCATTCGCATGCACAGTGTTTATGCCTATAGTTGTGTGCTGTACTGTCCTAGGCTGTCACATTTACTTACCACTCAGTCATTCACTGACTGATTCATAGCTACTCTGTCCTACAAGCTCCACTCGTGGTAAGTGCCCTACGTGGGTATAGCATTTTTATATTTTCTTCAGTATTTTACTGAATCTGTTCTCTGTTGAGTTTTAGGTACACAAACATTATGTTATACTTCTCTACAGTATTTAGTACATTAGCATGTTGTACAGAGTTGTAGCTGAGGAGCAATGGGCTAAACCACATAGCCTGGATTTGTAGTGAGCTGTAACGTCTATGTTTCAGGCCATTCCATGATGTTCACAAAATGATGAAATCACCTAACAATACATTTTGTGGAATGTATCCCCAGAGTTAATGAATATTCAGTAGTAATATCTGATTTGTTTGGCTTTAATCTAATAGCATATTAAGTGGTTTAAGATATATATAGATAGACAGATACATAGATAAATGTTCAATTTCTTAGTAGTATCTTCATTGTGTAGTTGAAAAGAAGAAATAGAGATTTCTCTCATGTCACATTAAGGGTCAACAGCAAAATTAAAACAGAGACTAGATTGGTGACTTTATCTCATGGAGTGTTATATTGGAATCTGACAAATAAGTTGGAAATAAACCTCAAATGTGGTCATTTTTGCAACGCACAATTCATTTCATTACAGACACTTTCCTTTCCCATTTTTCCCAGATAATTGTTTTCTTTCTTATTCTGTTGTGGTCACAGATCTAATTCTTTGTGAATCTTCATTTTAAAACATGAAAAGGAAAGATAAGAGACTAAAGGAGACCAGACCAGCTTCCCAAGTAGGTTGGCTTCACAGCACAGAGGAACGACCACTCGGCTCCACAGTTCCTCCAGCACGTCTTCTCCCACATTTCCCAGGAGTCATTCCTGCCCTTGCACTTCAACCCATTCCTCACTCTTCATCCCCGGTGGGTGATCTGTGATCCTCTTAATCACCTCCTAAACTCGACATGGCTGATCTGAGCGCCCCCCCCCGTGCCAGTCAAGTGCACAATTTTATCTCAGGTTTTCTGCAGTAACCTCCTCCAGTGTGCCCTTTCTATGCCAGTTCTCATCAGTAGGCATGAAATATCCTTTCTACATATGCTCAGGCTCTCTTCTCCACACATCACGTGGACAGCTATCCACAACTACATTGTAGACATTAATAAGTAATTGTGAAGCACTTAACTAGATATATTCTCATAATCTTTGTTATCTAGAATGCCTTGAGGGTAGGGTGTTCAGTAGGATCAGGAGTAGGAGGGCTCTTAGTGTGCTAAAGTGTGTTACTGGATATGAATGAAAAACACTCATATCCTTTCTACCTTGTAATGCCATCTCTATATACACAACAGAATGAAAATGTCCCATATACCACTGTTCAAATCTCAGTTCTGCCAATTACTAGGCTGTAACCTTCAGCAAAGTATTTCATCTTTCCTCGTCTGAAAAAAATGGGACTTATAAGAGAATATTATATGCTATCTGTTGTAAGAAGCACAAGCTACAACTAATTTTTGTAAAGTGTCTGGCACATACTAGACACTCAGCAAATACAAGGGATTATTTTCCTGCCTTTCTTTGTTTTTGTTTTTGTTTTTTTTCAGACAGGGTCTCACTTTGTAGTTCAGGCTGGCTCTGAGCTCACTATGTAGCCCAGGCAAGCCTCGAACTCAGCAATCCTCCTGTCCCTGCCTCCCGAGTGCTGGGATTACAGGCCTGAGCCACCACGCCCGGCACCTGCCTTTATTTTTTAAGGAAGTGTTGTATAGGATGAAAAGTGATGTAACAGGAAGAGTGTAGTTAGGGTGTCAAATTCCAATTCTGTCATTTGGTACAATGGTAACTTCAACACTTTACTTGACCTGAGCCTCAGTTTCTGCTTCTGTAAGATTAGTATATAATACTGCCATACCTTAATTGTAACTGTTAGTGATGGATATAAGAAAATTGCTCTAAATCTCATATTTGATAAATCTGTTGCCTGTAAGCCCTTTCTTTTACTGAGTGCACAGTTGTTTTTTAAAATCCTACTTTAAAGTTTCCTTTAACTTAGTATATGCTTGTGAGACATAATTAATCTTGGAGAATTGATAAACATACATACAACATGTTAATCATTCTTATTTTCCTTTCCCTTACCTGCTTCCTTGGTTCACCCCATGCTCACATCCCCTCTCCATGTCCACAGACTACCTCCCCATTTTCTATCATCTCTCCTTTGTTTTGATTTTTAAATTATTTATAATTTGGGCTTCTCATATAAGAGAAACCACACTATTTAACCTTGTTTCTGATTTATTTCACTTAGTATAATGGTCTCAAGGTCCTTCCATTTTCTTAAAAACAATTCACTTGTTTCCTGTTTATGGCTGAGTAATACTTCATTTTCTTCATTCATCTATTGGTGGGCATGTAGTTGTGATATTATAACATGGGAATGCGTGTATCACTGCAGTATGATGCCTTAAACTCTTTCAAAGAGATATCAACAAAGGTATAGTTGAGCCAAATGAAATTTCTATGTTTATTTTTTGAGAATTCTCTATACTGATTCCACGGTGGTTGTACTAGTTTACATTCTTACCAACTCTGTAGAAGGGTTCCTTTTTCCTCATAATCTTCCCAACACCTGTTGTTAAGTTCTTGACGATAGCCATTCTTGATGAAGTAAGATGGAATCTCTTTGTTTTAATTGCCCTTTCTATAACTGCCAAAGATGCTGAGCATTTTTAATGTACTTATTGGCCATTTGTACTTCCTTTTTGAGAATTATCTATAATTTCAATTGTCTTTTTTATTGGGTCTTTTATGTGATCTAATTTTTTGTGCACTTCATATATTCTAGATATTATTCTTCTGTCTCAGGAGTAACTGGCAAAACTTTTTCCATTCTGTAGGTTGTCTCTTCACTTTGCTGGTTATTTCCTTTGCTGTGTATGAACCTTTAAACTAGATATAATCCCACTTGTTGATTTTTGATATTTTTGCGCCATCCAGATTGTTCTGAAATCTCTTACCCATGACTCTGTTTTAGAATCTTATCTATTTTTTCATCCAGCAGATTCAATGTTTGTATTTTTATATCTAGGTCTCTGATCCATTTTGACTTTATTTCAGTACAGGGTAAGTAGTACAGGTCTAAATTCATTCTTCTGCAGATAACTAGCTAGTTTTCTCCTTTGATAAAGAGGCTATTTTTCCCCACTGTGTGTTTTTGGCCCCTTTGTCAAAGACCAGATGGTTAAATGTGCTTGGAGTTGTTTCTGCATCCTTAATTCTGTTCCACTGATCTACAAGTCTGTTTTTATACCATTACTGTGTGGTTTGTATCACTATGGCTTTGTGATATAACTTGAAATTCAGAATTGTGGTGCTTTCTGCTTTGCTCTTGATCCTCATGACACTATTCCATGGTGTTTTGTTTTGTTTTGTTTTGTCTCCTATAAATTTCAGGCTTGTTTCTTATAGTTCTGTGAATAATGTTGGTATTTTGACTGTCATTGCATTAAACTATATATCTTTTTGGCAATAAGGCTATTTTGACAATATTAGTTCCTCTGTTTTTCAGTGGCTATATAGCAACATAAGCTGATTGAGGTTCTATATCTGCAAAGGATGTTATATCACTAGGATGTATGCTGAGCATTACATTGTGGGATTTTGTATGGTTTTGTTTGGTTGCACCCTCTGTCCATACCCCGCCACTCTCTTCTTCCTAATCATACAGGAGCTGCCTAGAGTAGAGATTTGCCACCACCCCTGGTCGACACATCCTGCACCCCTATGTTCTTTTGCTGTGTAGCCACAGCCTCACTGAGATGCCAGGGCTCCAGTTGTCCCAGCTTATGCTTTGTCAGTTACTTAGTGGTAAGAAGCCTGATGCGATGTTTCATTTTTTTGCAGACATATTGAGAGCTGAACACTATCATTCATCTCCATGCGTCTGCAAAAACTCCATGTGAAAGGAAACTTAATCTGCCACAGTGGGTACCCTGCTGTTGCTCCTGCAGGATGCTGCTCTGTTTATCAGTTTGTCATTAGATAGGACACTACTCAGGGAAGCTTTCAATTGGTGTTGCTCATACAGCTATTTGGCAGGGTTGGCCTTGGTGGCAGGACTTGAAGAATTCACACAGGCTCCTGACCTAAATATATCTCCCCCAATGGTCACAGTGCCTGAAATGAATACAAGAAATGTTTTACTTGCACTTTCTTTCATTGATGTAAAGCAGTGCTAGAGTGTGAATGTTCCAGATGGAATACAGTGAGTCATTTTCAGTTATTAATACTTAGAGCCAGAACCGCATGAAAATTCTGCTTCTGCTCCTAGCTATGAAACTACTAGGCAGGTTGCTAATTCTCTCTAAGCCTGTTTCCTGTTCTGCAAAAACAGCATTAGTACGTGAGGATTAAATGAGATAAACACGTAAAACACATAGTACGTGCTCATTTAACAGTAGCTGTTTTTAACCTTGAGTAGCACCCCCAGGCAAATCTGTATAGGACCAGTACAGTGCTGGTGAACCTTTTAGAGCTTTCAGCAATACAAACAGCCTGCTGCAGCACTTGTACAGTAGGTTTGCTACCACTGAACTAGTAGATCTGGTTTGTCAGGAATCAGGCAGGATCTGCTACAGAGAGACTGCTCAGAGCCAAGACCTTGGTGCACTGGGGATATGGCCAGGGAATTGCTTGGAGATTTTCAGGACCTGAGTTTGGAAGATGAGAGTGGGAGGAGAAGGACTGAATGAAACAAATTCATACTACATTTCCATGAACATTTCACAAAGAAACATGGAGTCCCACTCAGCTGTCAGTGTTTTATGAGGTAGTGAGCACTGCCAATGGAAGTGTTTAAGTAAAGGCTGGGTACTGGTTACCTGCAGTAAATACTTAGGAGCTTCTCAAAAAAAATACATATATATATGCAAATCATCTGGAGACAATGTTAAAAGACGGGTTCTGATTCAATTGGTTGGGAGGGGACCCAGGATTCCTCATTTCTAGCTAGCCCCTTGATGGGCTGATGCTCCTGGCCAACAAACCTCACTCAGTAGCAAGGCTGTTGTTGTAGTTTGCAAATAGCCCACAGCAAGCCAGGGAGATATGATGAAGAAAGCCAGAGAGTCAGCCAGAGTGGAAAGAATTTGATGCATCCCGGATATACAATCTGGTTTTTAACTTAGTAAGTTTTGAAATTTGCTTGGTATATAACCAGAAACTGGGCTCTTGAGAACTGACTCACACTTAACCAAATTCACAAGAGACCAATATGTAAGCCCGAATGTCAGTTGATTAATTTATAATGAGAAGTATAACTTCCAAATGGAGCAGATACTAGTGTGTGAGGATCAGCGCATTATCTCCCTGTAGGCATATTTACATGAGGAACTCAGTGGTTGCGTGGTTAAGGATGCACTCAGAGCAAGGAATGTTTACAAGAGTATTTTATTTTAGTCTAGTTTAGTTTTAATTTTTAGTTTTTTGAGACAGGGTCTCACTTTGTAGTTCAGACTGGCTCTGAGCTCACTATGTAGTCCAGGCAAGGCTTGAACTCAGCAATCCTCCTGCCTCTGCCTCCCAAGTGCTGGGATTACAGGCCAAAGCCACCACACCCAGCATTTGATATGTGGTGCTAGGGATCGAACTGGGGAACCTTATGCTTTCCAGGCAGATGCCAGAACCAATGAGTTAAATCCCCAGCCCTTAAAGGTGATTTTAATGGTTTGTGTCATCAAGTGTGATAACCTGACATCTCCACCCCACTATTGCGTTAGACTTCTAGCATAGATCTGGGGCTTTTAGCCTTCCTCCTACTCTCTCTGCCTCCTCCAGTCTTGCCCTAATACAAGCCAGATAATTGAATTAAACCCAGATCTGACCATATTATTCATCTGTCCCATTGGCTTCAACATAAATTCACAATTTTAAACTTATTACAAAAAGTATAAAATTACAGAAAAATTGAAAAAATAATATAGTGAGCATCTGTTTTTCCATTTTTTTGTTTATGTGTGTGCTCATGTGACATGTGTATTAACTCCATACTCTTTGACATCATTTTCTGAACCTTAATGCCCTGATGTGACCTACTTGACTAGCTTCATGTTACGTGGCTCACCTTCAACAACTTACCTTCTAGTCACACCAAACTACTGAACATTAGTTCCCTTGAAGTTCTCTAAGGTTCTCATATCTTATTGCTTGTGCCTGAACACCACTGGGTTCTTTGCTCTGTTTTCCTAAAGACTCATGCATGTTGCCATGACATCCTATGATTTTCCTCATCATAACATTTATTATTTTATGCTGTTGTTCTTTTATTTCTTTCATCCAGCCCTCTAAATTGTGGACGCACTGAAAGCAGGACATGTTTCCTTTATGTCTGCGTACCACAGTACTGCCCTAGTAAGCGTTCAGGAATCAGAAAACCCAACTAAAGTTCTTAAGAACCACAAGATCAGCCTGTCTAAAGAACATTTTCCTCCTGCACACACAAAACCTTACTCTAGTATTCCCTGGTTAAATGTCATTCAGTTTTCAAAACTAAAGATTTCAGAGCAATGTTTAACCTCTCCTCTTTAACCTCCCAAACCTACTTCCAAGATATCACCACTTCTCTTCCTCTGCACGGCCTGTCTCTCTCAGGCCACGGTCACCTCCCAGCTGGGGCACAGCCAACAACCTTCTATCTGGGCTCCTACTCCTGTCCCCTGGGGCCTGTTATGCACACAGAAACTACAAGGATCTCCAAATCTGATATCTGATATTTCTCCCCCCTTAAGCCCTGGTTATATATTTTTTTGTTTTGTTTTTGCATAAAGTTCAAATTCCCTAGATTTATCCAATGGACTCTCAAAAACTGGCCCCTGTGAACCTCTCTAACTTTATCTTGTACCACGTTCACCTTTGTATTCTAGATTCCAAGCACTTTTTAACTTTGAGGCCTATAGTAATTGTAGTTTCCCGACATTTTCAGTTTCATGTTTCAGTGCCTTTTCTTGTGTGGTTGGTTCTCTGACTAGAAAAGGTAATCATAGTGCCAGGTGTGGTGGCTCATGCCTGTAATCTCAGCACTCGGGAGGCAGAGATAGTAGGATTGCTGAGTTCGAGGCTTGCCTGGGCTACATAGTGAGCTCAGAGCCAGCCTGAACTACAAAGCGAGACCCTGTCTCAGATAATAAATAAATAAATAAATAAATAAATAAATAAATAAATAAATAAATAAATAAATAAATACACAAATACATAAATACACAAATACATAAATAAATAAATAAAAGCTAATCATCTCAAGTTCAGCCCAGGTGCAAACCACTCTGGGCTACTTTTCTTTTATCTTCTGTTCTGGGTTAGGTGCCTCTTCTCTCTTATCCACAACTGCCATGGGCATACCTCTGTCTTAGCACTCACACCATATACTCTCATCTCTGTACATTGCAGTAACCATTTTACTTGTCTTTTTGTATTTTAAGAAGGGGAGGGAGAGAGGGAGAGACAGAGGCTGACGTGCTGTGCATTCCAGGCTGACTTTGAACTCAACTGTTGTCCAGGCTGGCCCCGCAATCACTGTAATCTTTCTACCTCAGCCTCCCAGTTACTTGTTTTTCATCAAACCTAATTTATGAGACCTGTGAGAGCACACTTGATCTCTTATTCAATGTCTTACTCCAATATCTGCCTCATGGCATATAGTAGATGTACAGTAAATGTTTGTGTAAAACATAATGAATGGATAAGCATTGGTAAATAATTTTTCAAAGTTCATTCTTGTAGTTACTTTATAAAATATCTCCTTTCTTTTAAGCACATTGTTTATTCAAGGTACAATAAAGTTAAGTGCCACTCAAATAATATTGGTGGGTTGGATTTGAGGGTATTCTTCATAAATAGATTGTGACAATTTATTGAATTGTAACATTTCTTAGATAATCCTACTTATTTCCTTAGTAATTTTAATCTCAGAGATTAACATAGTCAATATTTAGGGGTACTGTGCTGTTAGTCCCATACACCCACGTCTCCACCTGTACTGCTAAAGTCTCTCTCACAACCTAGGGATCTTGTTTCACAAGAATGTCCCTTTATTTGTATTCTAGGTACTGTTCATTAAATGTTGTTTATATTGATTAAGCAAATGCTGGGCCAGAGATTGAGGGAAGTAAATGGGAAGTTAACAAACGTTGGGCTAGGCAAAGTAAATACTTATCTGAACTGAAAAAATAGCTAAGACTGAACATGCTAAACATCATTTTCTCTGCTTTGTGCTTCAGAGTAATAACTTTAAGATTATTTATAGAAGTATTGTGTCCCTGAACCTGTTTAATAATAGTATTTCATATCTGACTTTTACACTCTACTAAGCGATTTACATATATGAAGTAATTTAATCATCTGTACTGTATCAAGTAAGTCCTGTTATTATTCCCATTTTACAGATGAAGAAGTAGTTGAGGCACCTAAAAGGAAGTTAACCAAGGTCAAAAGTTACTTAGAATGGCCAGACACCAAGTGTATGAATTCAGCTTACTGCAATATACATTTACTGAGCTCCCAGTAAAGATAATAATTGACCAGGTTAAAGAGAAATTGCAACATAAGTGAGAATAAATTAGGCTGCGATAGAGACATAGGTGAATTCCCCAGATGCGCTAAGCTTCTTTCAGTTAGTGGGTAATGGAGACAGGTGTCCTTAAGGTCATGAATGGTGCAAGGATCTTGGGGTAAATCCCCCTTATGGGAGGCAAAGAGAGAGGGTTGCTTTGGGGGCAGTGTGAAAATGGTCATTCTCTTTTTAAGGACCAAGATTAGTTTTAGAAGAGACACTTGATGCGGTCTATTTAGCCTAGGGTAAGGGTAGGAAAGGGTAGGAAAGGAATTGGCCTGTACGGGGCTTGTTAGGAGCAGGGAAGGAGAAAGGTACCGTGGCGGGGGGGGGGGGGGGCGGTAAAGCGGGGAGCTAACGTGCTTTTCCTGCCCTTGACCTAGAGAATCAGCAAACATTGAGCGCCCAGCATTATCCACCCACCCCAGTTCTCTGACTACAACTCGGACCCTTCGGATCTGCTGCTACCGAGAAATACTTTCACATTCTGGCCCGGTAAAGCCCAAAACGCCCTTTAGGGAAATGCTAGGAGGGATCGAAGTATTTGTTGATTCAAAACGGACTCGGATTCTACCACAGAGGTGGTGCGTCGACCGATCCCAGACCTCCTCCCCCGTTCACGCTCATAAAACGACGCGACCCACCTGGCCGCACAACCTCAGCGTCCCCTGTAGTGCCCCCGCCCCGTTACCCTTTTAAGAGGCGGATCCCGCGGTGTCCTTTCCCCCTCCCGCCACCTCCACCCGGGCCGCCGGGGAGGAGCTTCGCGCTCAGGCTTCCTAGCCGCCGACGCGCCGCGCCAGTGCCGAGGTCGGGAGCTTCCCAGAGCTGCGGCCGCTGCCCCCTCTCCCCTCTGCGGGCGCTACGTGCCCGGGGCTGCGTGCAGCTCGCCGCGCGCCAGCGTCTCTCCGCCTGGCACACACCTGACACGCACCTGGCCGAGGCCCGGTTCTGCCGAGCGCCGAGCAGGAGCGCGCGCCGCTGGCCGGGGAAACGCGGAGCGCGCGCGCCATGGGGCCGCCGCCCGGGATCGGGGGCCCCCGCCGCGGGGACTGCGGCTTTGCCCGGCTGCTGGCGTGGTGCTTCCTGCTGGCCCTCAGTCCGCACGCGCCGGGATCGCGGGGCGCCGAAGCCGTGTGGACCGCGTACCTCAACGTGTCCTGGCGAGTCCCGCACCCCGGCGTGAACCGCACGGTGTGGGAGCTGAGCGAAGAGGGCGTGTACGGCCAGGACTCGCCGCTCGAGCCTGTGGCCGGGGTCCTGGTGCCGCCCGACGGGCCCGGGGCGCTCAACGCCTGCAGCCCGCACACGAATTTCACGGTGCCCACCGTGTGGGGCAGCACCGTGCAGGTCTCCTGGCTGGCCCTCATCCAGCGTGGCGGGGGCTGCACCTTCGCTGACAAGATCCATCTGGCCCAAGAGAGGGGGGCTTCTGGAGCCGTCATCTTCAACTTCCCGGGGACCCGCAATGAGGTCATCCCCATGTCTCACCCGGGTGAGTGCGGCTACTAAATTGCACCCCTGAAAACCTCTGCCGTGACCGGTTCCTCCCATTTTCCTCAGTGCCCTCCATTTCCCTAAGGAAAATGGGTGTCCCCTCTCTTCCCACGGACTGGGACAGTGTCTTCCCTCAGATTTGCCTGGAGTGGGGAATCGCTTGGAAAAGAAAATCCTTCAGAATTCGCCTCTCTTGAGAAAGAGAAAGGCAAACGGGCTGTGGAGCTGGCACCTCTACGGCTGTGGGCGCCCTTGTTGCCTCCTAGTTCTGGGTTTTCCGAGGGTACCTTCCCTTGGGTCCAGTGGTCGTGGGCTTTGGCTTGTAGGTGGCCTGGCAACCCCTTCCTCGCTCTTTGCTGTAGAACAGATTTTTCTCCTCTTTCCTCGGTCCCTCCCCCTCGGTGTTTCCTAAGTATCAGGTAAAAGATTGCCTTACTGTGCTCTGCTGACCTCGTCGCAGTTTTGGTGGAAACTTCGCCTAGCTTTTGGGACCCTCTGTGCCCAGTAGTCTCTCGGTCCCAAGTGATTGTTGCTGTCGGTGCTTTTGTTAGCCGCTGAAAATTCTGATTTAGGTGATAGAGTTCCCCAAGCAGGTGACTAACATTACTGAAAAGAGGTCCGTTATGCATGCGGATCGCAAAGGCCTAGACTTTGTAAAAGTAGTCCAGGTAGTTCTGAAATTTGTGGAGCTGAGATGGATTACTATTTTTCTCCCTTCAGTTCTCCTTCGAGAGACGTCCCTGTGAACGAGTAGGTATTCATATCTGCTGTACATAGATGTTCTAGACCTTGAAGGACAAAGGAAAACATTGGGAGAGAAAAAGAAAGAACCAGACAATAATAGTATATAGTGGTTGTTACGAGCCAGGCCGCAGATCAGAGTTTGATTCAGATTTCTGCTCCATTGCTTGCTAGTCGGGTGACCTTGGGCAACTTACCTGAAGTCTCTGACTCTGGATACCCTCATCATACAAAAGGGAATGAATAATAAGAAAGAAAAAGAAAAGAAAAGAAATAGTAAGAAAGAACTTGTTCACAGATTTGCCTTGAGGATAAAATAAAATAAAGCCCTAAAGGGTCTAGGAGATTGCAACACATTATTTTGTTGCTAAGGTTAACTGATCAAGATTAGCTTTCCAGGGGAGAAGAATCTGCTTACTTAACAACTAGAGGTTTTGTTTTTTCTTAAAACACCATGACTGGCTCTGCCCAGAGAGCACTTGTATTAAGTGGCTGGGGGCGTAATGGAAAGAGCACTGAACTGGAACTCAGGAGTCTTGAGTTCTTTCTGCCCCTTCTTTACCTCCAGCTTTGTGACCTTGTAGAAGTTATTCACACATCAAATGAGAGTAAGAGGCAGAGAGGAAGGAGGCCAAGACTGCAGAACCTGCAGAGATAAAAGTGAACTAGATGAACTCTTGAGATCCCCTCCAGCTCTGAAATGCTGTGCTTCTTGGATTTAGTACATTGATTAAAGGAGGAAACTGTGTCTCTCTCGGTTGATAATTCATTGATTAGAATGAAGTTAATTTCTAATGACTAGTGAAAATGAATAATAAGGCTTAGTAAATTTTAAAACCTTTACACTTCGGTTGGTCATCTAAATGAAAGGGTTTGGTTTTGTCTCCCCCCAATGAGATTCATTTGCATAAATAATTCATATTAGAAGAGTATGCTTCAAATGAAGTTCCTGCCCAGACCATTTTCTTTTACTTCTGTTAAGGATATTTATGTAATAGCTTCAGGACATAAAAAATTAACTTTGGTGGAGTTTCTAGTATGCACTAAGGATTCTACATACATGTTATAATTTATCAACAGCTGACATGGTGTGCTAGGAAAGCACAGATATTATAGGCAAGAATGGGAATCAAACTCCAGATTTACCACACAATAACCTTGTGTTGTTGCTCAAATTATTTTACTGAACCTCGGTTTTCCCATCTGTCAGATGGAGATATATTTATGTTATCGTGACTGCCGAAGATAATACATTGAAGCCACCTACCTGATAATAAATGGTCAGTGAGCATTAGGAGTTATAATAGGTTAATGCTAAGAAGATGCAAAAATGAATGCATTGATTTATTATCATTCAACTGTTGACTTGAAGGCATAAGTACATTGGGAATCTAATTATGGTTATTGTGTTTCAGGATATCAAATAGGAATTGAGCCCTAAATACTGACCAATTAATTAAAATACATTCAGAAAGGTATTTGGATACTTTAAAAACCTATTATTAGCCAAATGATTGTTGTAGCAAATATTGCCACTAAGCTAACTAGCCAAAAGAGCTAACAAATTACTTGAGGTATAGAATCATAGTTCTCCCTTGAATTCATGGGGAAACTATTTTTCAACATAGGGGCAAAATCACTTTGCACTTTATCCACATGTGTTATCAAATATTTATTTGCAAAGTTCTATGTTGTTTGTTATATTCCTTCCTGAGAAGATGCCTACGGATCGCCGTTAATGTATAGTCAAAGGCAATTTATCTTGTATTGTAGTGGCGGAAAGGTAGCACTGAGTTTTAAACCTTAGCTCATTATATATTGACATGAACTGTGTGGGGCTACCAAATGCATGAAAGCTATTGTTGTTCTCTTTGTTTACAAAGTGCTCCTGGCAGACTTACAGGGGCCTGCACTTGAATTGTTTCTTCTTTGTTCTAGTTTATGCTGAATACCTGCACTCACCTATCAGGATCCTATGACCACAAAGATACACTTGTTTCAAGTTATAGAACTGATTTAAAATGGTTTCTCTACATTTTCTGTCTAACAAAGAGAAACCCCACTATACTGTTTAAGAGCAATCAATTAGGAAAATAAAGCCATTTTTATGTATACCAAAGTTCCATAAAAGGTAGTTGTAGCCTAACATCAACCCATGCAATTCATTTCTGTATTTTATGTGGGTTGCAAAGGAGTCAGAAAATTCTTTATTTAAAACATTAAATAGTTTTAAGTGGTAGAGGTTTATTAACAGCTTACCTTAGACTCTCTAGATATACATATTACAGTCAAACTGATTGAGAAACTTGGAAGGAAATCAGAAAGAAGTTTTGGTCTCAAAATTTAATTGCCACTCAAAGTCCTTATCTTGAATATGAAAATCCTGTAAGAAGCAGCCTAAACTTAAAGTAAGCACTAAAGCTATCTAAAAGATAGATTTTCACAATTGGACACAGTAAGCGTTCTCCCTCTCTTGCACAACTAACTGTTCATCTTTCTTGAAGCAGATGGGCCTGAACCTTGCCGCTAGTTGAGTATGGCTTATGGGTTGAAACAGCGTGTACACCTACTTGCACAATTTTTTTAAAGTCAACCTGTGCAGGCATGAATTTATTGAAAGACGCATAATGCTACAACCTTCATAAATCGTGACACATTTATAAGAACTTGAAACATATGCAAAGGTGTGGCAGGAGAAGCATTATTCCCTCAGGATATTTTAAAAAAAGGGCCAGGATGAATCAAGCAGTGTAAATTAATGATTTGGTGTACTCCAGTCGGGTAGAGTTTGATATATTAAGCAGTTGTTGGTGTACATTGTTGAAAGACAGTAGAGCACATTAGTTAAGAGGTCAGGTTTTGCCATTTACTATTTTTAACTCTTGACAAGTTATTTTATTTCCTTCAGTTTTCTTTTGTGTAAGATAGGCGTAAACAAAGCTTATGTATTTAGGGGGTGGGGGGTTGTGGGGTCAGTAGGAGAACAAGAAAGAATGAGAATTAAATTGTGTCATATACTGCTACAAATTCCCAATACTGAGTGTGATCATGATCTGCATATACAATATACCAATAAAGATAAAATGTTTCTAAAAATTTGCCTAAAGATTCTAGTATTAAATGAGATAACGCAGTAAAGTGTTGAGCACAGTGTCTGACATATAAGAAGCTATTATTGCATTTTTTGTCACAGTTAAGGCAATTAAATATATTTTAGAAAATGAAAATAGAATCCATTGTTTGAGGAACATGACTAGAAAGAAAATAACCTAGAGTACTTCAGGGTCCACATTAAATGAAATACTAACTTGAACTTTTAGGAACAGATAGACTAAATTTTTTTTACTAAAAAAAAGAAAAAGTCTTGAAAAGTCTTGGTTCTTCTAGGTTTGTTACTTTAAAAAGTAATTGTTTTTCCCTTAAGCTACCAATCTTTCCATTTAAAAGGACTTTGCAATAGTATTGTACACTGATTTATCACCATCCTAGTTCCTTTTTAGCTCTGTTATATTTAGCATTTATTGTTTTTCCTAGGATGTTAGCTTTGAACAGGACCTTCTTAGAAGAGTAAGAGGTTCACCAGAGGATCGGAAAGGATTGGGTGATGTCCAATATAGAATAACCATTCCCAAAACCATTCCAAGATTCATCCTTCTTGATATCTCTGCAGTACTGTATTTAACATTGTAGATCAGTCTTCCTTTGGACTCTCTAAGCCATCTCTTGCTTTTCTTGCCTCTCTTAGTGCCATTTCTGCTATTGCATTAATCTACTCATCTAACTACTTCTTTTCTCTTGCATCTCACCTTCCATCACTCCACTCCTCCTCTAATAAATACTACCACATTCAGGTGAGTCAATAATTCTAGATATTCTGAGGATGCTCTTTTCTCCCTTACAACCATTGTTACTTTCCCTTTCGTCCCTGTCTTCTCACAGACAACAACAACAACAACAATAATAATAATATCTTGCTGATTGGTTCCCTTGCTTACAGTCATTTTCTCCCTGCATGCAGCTCTTCCTCCATATTTCCACAACACAGCTCACATACATGCCATTCTTTACAAATTTTAGACTATATTGTTTCACATGGCATATGAGATTAAATACTCTGACCCCCAACTATCAAACTACTTTCAAATTTCTCTCCTCTCAGGTTGATTCCTAAACATTCTGTATCCTTTTCCATTATCATTCCTTTGCTATTTCTTCTGCTATACTTTTGCCATCACCTATACACTCTCTTACAAATGTTGGTCAAAACCCATCCATTCTTCAAAATCTGAGACAAATGCCCACATTGAAGCCCTTACTTTTTAGCCCTTACTGTACTTTTTTCTTTTTTAAAAAAATTAGATGTATTTTCAATTGACAATACAATTTATACACACTAAAGGGGTACAATGTGAGGTCTCTATACAATTCCTTCTTTTCCTCTACCCACTCTAGCCCACACCTCAAATACATTGATCTTTTCATTCCTTTCACACTTTATCTTTTATAGTACTTTCTGCATTTTGCTGGTAGTTATTTGTTTACATATTTTAACTTGCTACGGAATTGCAATTATTTTAATGTTTCGTTAATCTTGAGAATCCATATGGAAATTTTTGTTATGGATATGCTCTAGAAATGCTTCTTGAATAGCCTTAACCATTCAAGAAGTCTCATACCAGGGAGTTAAAATATTTACTATAAAAACATGTAAGGAAGGGGATTAGGATTCAATTCATTCAGTATTTTCAAGGGTCTCCTGTCTGTTATATACTGTGCTTCTTCTCTGAACATAAAAAGTAAGGTTAAGTCCTTGTCCTGTGAAGAAATGTAGTATCTAATGAGAGAAAGAAGAATGCACAATAAGATTACAAACATTTCAAAATTGTGCACGCCCTAATTTCTGTGGTGACCACTATCACTGTCAAGATTTAAGGTTTTTGCCAGGCATGGTGGCTCATACCTGTAATCTCAGCACTCGGGAGGCAGAGGCAGGAGGATTGCTGAGTTCGAGACTTGCCTGGGCTACATAGTGAGCTCAGGGCCAGCCTGAACTATGAACTACAAAGCGAGACCCCATTTAAAAAAAAAAAAAGATTTAAGGGTTTTTAAGGGCACAATCACCAAGGTAACAAGGAAACTGTGACAAGTGTGCTTTTGGAATTTTTACAGTGAGCTTTTCCTGTGTTATTTTGATCTTTTAAAAATTATTTACACTTGCATTCAATGAATGTCTCCAATTAAAATGTTTCCACTGAACATGTTGGTGATTACTGGATTTTACAACACAAAATAAACCACCCCTTTATCAGAAAAGGAACTGTACCTTTATCAGCGAGTTGTCTTCTAAGCACATAAAAAACCTTTTGCCCTTTAGTCTCTAGAAGATGTTTGTTTTCACATACAGAACGTTATATCTAATCTCTGTTGCCAGTCTTAAATGTAGGAAAGAGGAGAGAGTACCAAGGATATTTTCTCAATTATTTCCTGATTATAAAGTTACATTTTCTGTAGACAACCTGCAAGACATAGAAAAGTATAGTAAAAATAAAAGTTACTTACAGTGTCACAATACTGAGATAAGCAAAATTAATATTCCTTCTTTTTCTTTTTTTTATGTGTAGGTATGAGTTTGTATTTTACTTTTATCATAATGGTAACTTTTTCATGAATATTTTTATTTTTGCTATTTTAATGTAGAACAAGTAAATATTAAATAGAATATGAAAACTCTTCTATAAAAATATAGCAAAATTTTATAACAAAAGAGAGAATAATAATGGTTATCATACTGTGAGTATATCATAATATGAAAAGAATGGCCAAAATGTTAGAGTACAAGTCATATATAAAGAAGGCTCTTACAAAGAAGAAACAAAAATTTAAAAATATTTTTCAAGGGCTGGTGATTTAGCTCAAGTGGTACCACAACCTTTGGATGCACAAGAGCCTGAGTTCAATCCCTGGTACTGGGGAAAAAAAAAAAATATATATATATATATAATATACATAATATATATATAGATATAATTATATATAATATATTTTTCAACGCAAAAAAACTAGTAGTATAAATGAAACAAATGATGATATATTTTAAATATTTTTGAAACAATGAGCTAGATGATTTGGAGAATTATTTCAACTTCTCCCTACTTCCTATTTATCTTTCTCCTATAAGTTTCACTTACAGGTTCCTATGCTGTGATTAGTTTATCTTTCTTTTTCATAAGTATTAATGGGGTCCTAAGAAAACTTAAAATGCAATGAAAATCCATAAATGTAGCCATTTGTAGCATTTTTTTGTGTTTTGTTGTCATTTTCCTACACTCTGTATATGTATAAAAGAACTGTTCATACAGACTGCATATACTATACCTCAGTATCACACCCTAATACATTTTATTGTAAGCATTCCTTGTATAATTAAAAATAGCAAACATGTTCTTTAGTAGTTAGAGGTCATGACCATTGACAGAAAACTGAGAATTGAGCCTCTTTTTTCTTAGGTACTAGAAAGGAAATAATAGTGTCATAGGGAGAACATTAAACACAAAATGATCTGGGGTATTTGAGACAATAATATGTTCCACTGAAGTTTACATGGAAATATACGTATTAAGGGCTGGGAATATAGCTCAGTGGTAGAGAAGAATACTTGCCTGGTAGGCCAGAAGCACACGGTTCAATCTCCAGGACCCTCCCCCCAAAACATGTGTATATGTTTTGTGTTTGTGGTTGAGATCATACCTATGCTTGCTGTAAAGAGGGTGTAGTTCAAGCCCATATCCCAGTGACGGTGAACCTTTTAGAATTTTCAAATGATAACAAAGAGCCTGCTGTATGATGCATGCCATAGATCCACCAACACTGTGATATGCTATGTGTTGCCCAGTGAGGCCTTTGTGTTTTGAAGGATTTGATCATAATTTGTGCTTTAGTTCCTCATCTCCCACAGTTTTTCTACAGGTAATTTGTTTCTTGCCATTGAAGTTTGCCACTACATTCTCTATTGCTTGATTAAATAGCATCTTATTGATTAAAGTGGCTTTTTAAAAATCATCTTGGCCTAGTAGAAGCACAGCATATAAAACTTATGAAACACAATGACAGCATTCCAAAGAGGGAATTTTATAGCTTTGAATGCCCACATCAAAAAAAGAGAGAACCCAAATAAACAAGCTAATGATGCATCTCAAAATCTCAGAAAAAGAAAGAACAATGAGAATCCAAAGCTACTAAAAGGAAGCAAATTATAAAGATCAGAGCAGAAATCAATGAAATGGAGACAACATAATACAAAGAATAAATGAATCAAAGAGCTAGTTTTTTCAAAAGAATGAACAAAATAGACAAACTGTCAGCCAAACTTGTACTTGAATATATTTGAGAATTCAGAAGAAATGAATAGATTCTTAGATATGAATAAATTACCAAAACTGGACCAAGAAGTTATAAAAACCCTGAAAAGTCCAATAACAGGCAATGAAATTGAAATAATAAAATCCCTACAACTAAAAGCCCAGGTCCTAAGGTATTCACTGTTAAATTCTACAAGAACTTTGGGGAAGATATAACAGCAATACTCCTCAAACTCTTTAATAATATCTAAAGGGAAGCAGCACTCCTTAAATCACCACTAGAAGCAAAGATTACCCTGATTTTAAATAAGAGACTTTAACCAAAAAAGAGAACAATAGGCCATTATTTTTAATGAACATAGCTGCAAAAATCCTCAACAAGATATTGCCAAACAGAATGCAACAAACAATCAAAAAGATCATACATCTTGACCAAGTAGGCCTCATAGCAGGGATGCAAAAATGGTTCAATACATGGAAATCAATAAAGGTAACATATCACAATAACAGAAGTAAGGACAAAAATCATGTGATTATCTCAATAGATGCCAAAAAGCCTCTGAGAAAATCAAAGATAATTCATGATTTTAAAAAACTGAAGAAAATAGCTATATAAAGACCTTATCTCAAAATTATAAGAGGCTTTTATGAAACATCAACAGCCAATATCATATTAAATTGGAAAAACTGAAAATTTCCCTCTAACATCGGGGAAAAAAAAAGGATCTCCACTATCACCACTCTTGTTTAACATAGTACTCAAAACATTAGCCAGAGGACTCAGGAAAGAGAAACAAATACAATGGATAGGTATCAGAAAAAAGTCATATTATCATTACTTACAGATGACATGCTCCTCTGCACAGAATCAAAACATTGTGCCAAGATTCCTAGAATTAATAGCCAAATTCAGCAGCGTAGCAGTATATAAAATCAACATACAAAAGTTAATACTGTTGCTGCACACCAATAATGAGCTCATAGAAAAAGAAATTAGGGAAACAATACCATTCACAATAACATCAAGAAAATTAAATACTTAAAAATTAATCCAAAGAAAGGGGTACAATGAAAATTGCATTACTCTCAACAGATATCAAAGAGAACATGAGAAAATGGAAAGATATCCTCTATTCTTGAATAGATAGGGCCAATTTAGTCAAAATGGCCCATATTAGTGCCGGGTGTGGTGGCTCATGCCTGTAATCCCAGCACTCGGGAGGCAGAGACAGGAGGATTGCTGAGTTCGAGGCTTGCCTGGACTACATAGTGAGCTCAGAGCCAGCCTGAACTACAAAGCGAGACCCTGTCTCAAAACAAAAAAATGGCCCACATTTCCAAACTGATACGTAGATTTAACAGAATCCCAGTCAAAATTCTGATAACATTCATCATAAAACCTAAAAGAAATCTAAAATTCACATAAAACCAGAAGAGAACCAGGACAACAAAACAATCCTGCCTAACAGGAGCAAAGCAGGGGACATCACAATCCTGTGTTTGAAGTTATATTACAAAGTACAGTAATAAAAAGCAGCATAGTACTGGGACAAAAATAGACATGGAGGTCAGTAGAACAAAACTGAGGATGCAGAAACAACCAAAGGCACCATCAACTACAATGTCTTTAACAGTCCGCTGGACACACTGCACGGTGGGTCGGGAGCTGCTGGGTCCGGTCCGCCCGCCGCCGGTTCCCCAGTCCACCGGAAACACGGCACAGCGGGGCCCGGAGCTGCTGGGTCCGGTCTGCCCACCGCTCGTTCCCTACAGTGTCTTTAACAAAGGAGGCAGAAGCTTATACTGGGGAAGAGATTGGCTCTTTAGCAAAAGCTACTGGGTAAACTGGATGTCCACATGGAGAAGATTGAATCTAGACCCATATATCTCATCATGTACTAAACTAACACCAAGACAGATCAAAGATTCAAATGTTAAACAGAAATACTTAATCTGCTGGCAGACAAGATAGGTGAAACTCTGGAAGACACAGAAATAGTCAAGGACTTTCTGAATGCAACTCAGTGGCACAAGCAATAGTACCAAGAATCAAGAGATGGGATCATATCATATTAAAATGTTCTTGCACAGCATAGGACACAGCCAACAGAGTTAAGGAACAACCTACAGAAGGGAAAAATCTTGTCAGCTATTTCTCAGATAACTAATATCTAGAATGTATATACATAACTCAAAACATTAGATCCCAAAAGTAAAAGACCAAATTTTTAAAAAGGGTAACTGAAATGAGCAGACACTACTTGGAGTATGAATGGTCAATAAATGCATGAAAAACCGTCCTTCATTGCTCGGCATTCAGGAAATGCAAATTAAAGCAGCACTGAGGTTACTTCTTCAGAAAAAAAAATGGATATCACCTTGAAATCAGTGAACAACAAAAGCTGAGATGGTTGGGGGGTAACCCTTCTATATTGTTGGTGGGACTGTAAACTACTATGACTACTAAGGAAATCAGTGTGAATGTGTCTCAAAAAACAAAAACTGGAAATTCCATTTGGCCCAATGCTTCCCTTTCTAGGTATCTTCCCAAGAATTAATGACATCATATCACAGTGATAATACATACCCATAATTACAGCAGCACAATTCATAATAATTAAATCTTGGAAGCAGCCTGTATGTTCATCAGCAGAAGAAAGAGGAAAGATAATGAGGCATTTATACACAATGAAATATTACTCTAACATAAAGAATGATAAGCCTGAGTCCTTTGTAGGAAAATGACTGTTTCTTGAGCTATAATGTTAAGTGAAATAAATCAGAAACACAAGCTTAAATACATATTGCTTCTCTTATAAACCCAAATATAAATAGAAAGCAACATAAAATATAGAAAATAGGGAGGAAGATCTTATGCAAAGAGGAAGAAGACCAAGAGATTGAGGTAGAGAAGAGAGAGGAGTGGAAAAGGGTTAAAAAAGAATTAAAATGTGTTATATACATGTACCAACTCCTCACAAGAGGTGTAATGATATACCGCAAACACATATTAATAATAAAAACTGGAAAAAGAAAAATGAAACCAAGGGCAGCAATAAAGAATAAAAATGAAAATAAAAATCACCATGACATCTTGGAAAGACAGATGTACACCCTTGTTCATAGCAGCTCAGTTCGTGATAGCTCAATCTTGGAAACAACCCAAATGTCCATCAACTGGAGAGTGGATAAAGAAAATGTGGTTTTTTTTACAAAATGGAGTATTACTCTGCCATAAAGAATGACAAGATCGATCCATTTAGGTGCAAATGGAGACATCTGGAGGATATACTAATAAGTGAAATCAATAGATCACAGATAGACAATTTCCGGATCTTCTCTCTGGCATGAACACCTGTAGATGCAAATGAGTTCTAGAAAGTAGGACAGCTTTTA